>JAJHSJ010000012.1:60350393-60405393 GCA_021015155.1 Magnolia officinalis
ACGTAAACAACCTGGCATTATTCCCAATAGGTCTAATGCAATCTGTGGGAACTCTACCGTCATCCTATCCTCATGCGAAGTCGCTCTAAAAGTAACCACGCATGGGTCCACGTCTTCGTCGGCTGGTCAACGATGCTTTTCTAAAAGAATATGTAAGTCTAAGCATAAACAGAAGTAATTAAAAGAAATATATGTCTAAACTTACATGCAGTGCCAGGTGTATGCGCGACTGAGGGATCAAATGCTACGACGATGTGTAACATGTGACGGCGATGTCGATGCTATCTCCATGCATCACGGGTAGGTAGAAGGGGTAGATCTAGTGCACAAACGACGTGGTCTCCCACCTGGTGCATCACTGAATATGTGCGAGCTATGAACTTATAAATTTAAACAATGTTAATACAAGAAAATATAATAAAAATTATACAAGTAGTGTTGATGGTACAATGCATTTGTGCTTATGCTTAGAGGAAATTATTAAAATATGATTAGACCATTACACTATAATGCAAGCAGAATATAATAAAACTGTAAACTTTAATCTATATTAATCCTTAGAAATTCCATTACACATTTTCATTCTATATTAAATACACGTATTTCGTTGTAATACGAAACAACTTTGAGGTAAAACTATCCGAAGTACTCCCCTGTGTAAGTTATCATACGCTTCAGAAGCATATGTCATGTTGCGTGAAGCACTCGACATTGTTACAGCCAACTCGGCAGTCACAATAGGAGAAATTTAGTCTCTCGGGACTCCATTCAGATGTGCAAGTGAGTGCGTCGCATCTTCCATAGCAAGTTTCCCGCAGTTATATACCTCCATCAGCTCCAGAATTTGTTTGAGATGGTGTAATCTTTCTTCTGAGTCATCGTCGATATATTCCGCCTCACACTCATCAACCAGACCGGGTATCTTTGGCCCTACCAGAAGAATATAGGACCAGAAAGTTCATCTACAACAGCTGATCAAGTATGTTGCGTGCTTCCGCTACGCTCCGGTTTGAGGAGAACATGATCAGAAATTGACTCAACTACAAATGTAGATTATAAACAAGTCAATTAAAGGAATAAATCATGACTTGTAATTTTCATATATATGGAATACATAAATTATTCGAATGAAAAATGACATGTAAATCATGTGTACATTTAATAATCGTCGTCTGTATCACTATCGCTTAGGACTATTTCTGTTGGGGATTTTGACCTGCGGAATCACATAGATCTTGATCTAGGATTACAATTCAATGGCACTAAGCACATACAAGAGAATACACAGATTTTACGTGGAAAACCCTTTCGGAAAAAAACCACGGCACAAAGCGACAGATCTCCACTATGAAAAATAGAAATTACAAGAGAGAGGATTTACCCGATTCGAACAACCTCGAATTTAACCTTGCTACACCCTTTTGGAAACCCTTAGAATATTTTCCATACCCTAGAAAAACCCTTAGGAAACTATTTATAGTTTAGGCAACTTCCCTTCCGCATCCACACTTGCGAAAGGACACAGATTTCCGCAATCCGTAAAATCGCGGAACGAATATGCGTAACCTACGACTAGTCGAAGAGGAGCTACGACTAGTTGAAGCTACGACTGGTCGAACAAACCCTACGACTGGTCGAAGGCGGTCCAGACATGAAAAACATAGCCGCTGGACTTTGAGTCGAACGGGCTACCACCAGTCGACCAGCTCCTACGACCAGTCGTGGCTGACCCACGACCAGTCGAACGACACCCAAAAAATAGATTTAAGACTTTTTTCTCAACAATCTCCACCAAGTCTTCAATCTTCAACCATGTAGCTCCTTGACCTCTTCTCCTATTTTTGCATTACATCATAGCTTTTATGTCATCGCCAAGCCCAGAGAAGTTTCACAGACCTTGAACTTCTCTACAGGAACGATCTAGAAGAGCATGTCCGTCGGATCAGAATCCACGTGCCCAGCCATCTTTGCTTCTGTCTTCTCAAAAAAAAAACGTTTAGTCTTCTTACCATCTCACCGCTACCCAATATTGCTTGTCGGGGGGTACTTGCTCACAACATTTATAGCCTGTGAAATAACCGGTCTAATCCAAGACCATGGCATACACTATCAACTGCATTCGAATAAGGCTCATGAGAATCCTGCTTTTTCTCATCTGTTTTGGGACATGTCCTGAGGAAAAACTTAAGGAGAGACGCGTAGGGAACACTCTCTGGCTTTACCTGGCCCATCATATCCTTGATCAATACCTACACACAATGTATTCCTCCTGTGATTACCAAAGTCTACTCCTCCTTCAGTCTCAATGCCGAGAACCATCTTTGCAGCCCCCTCGATCCTTCATCCTGAATGTCTCACTTAACCGAGTCTTCAGTACATTGATTTCAGACATGTCATAATTGGCGATCTACATGTCATCAATTCCTGACTCATCATGAAGGAATCAAATCACTGCCTAGGCGACAGGTCGAACCACAACCTCCTGCAAAGTCTTTTCTCAGCCCCTTTAACTTCGAACCGCTCTAGTTGCTTCATGTAGATCTGCTCTTCACTTTCCCTTACAGAAGTGCAGACTCCACATCCATCCTTCCAGCTCAAGATCACATTGGCCAACCAGCGCCAATCACGGATCTAATAGACACCTGTTATACCGTCGGTGCGAATATCTCTAAGAAGTCGATCCCTTCTCTCTGAGCATAACCATTCCCTACCAACCTCGCCCTGTATCTATGTTGTATCCTCCTGAAGATCCACCTGCATCCAACCGCTCTCTGGCCTACTGGAAGCTCCACCAGTTCCCATATGTCGATCTGGTACAACGAATCCATCACATCGCCCATAGTCACCTTTCACTTCTCAGCACCAGGCTCACCTAGAGACATCTGAATAGAAGATGAATTTCCTACGATATTGAAGTCGTCCATGTACCTCGCCGATATCCTGCCATCATGCCATGTGATTCTTCTCACAGGTGGCTGCTCCACCTGATCTGTATCCCTGTCCGTGTATCTCAGCCTTCCCACCCTGCCCGCTCATGTGGCCATGCCCAGCATACCACACACGTGCAGAGGTGGAATCCGCTACATCCATTGCAGCTCCACCTTTTGAAGTGCTCCTGATCAACCTGTACAAGTTACCTAGTCGTTGCGTTTTCATGATTACCTATGCCCTCTTAGATACTTTAAGAGCACCATCAATACCTGTGTACTTACATCCTTTTGCTTCAAGTACACCAAGAGAAATCAGATTCTGCTTCAGATCAAGAACGTGCCTGACATCAGTCAGGGTGTGCTCGACCCCATCAAACATCCTGATGCGCACCGTACCAACAGCCACAACATTACATGCAAAGACATTGCCCATAAACATTATGCCCCTGTGTCTAGCATCCACTCATCCTTACGATCATCGTATGACCGTCTGAGCGAAGACACAGATAAAACATCACCATCACATTCATCTGATCCATCTGACGTGGCAGCATTGGCCTCCCTGTACGAAGCCTCAAAATCTTCTCTTTTTGATTTAGGATTTCCACAATCCTTCTTCACATGTCCTTTTATTCCACAGTTTCAACACTTTACCTTTCCTTTGCCCTTGCCCTTTGATTTGGATTTATAACCTGAACAACCCGTACCTTGTTCAGAATTCCTACCCATTGCAAATAGTGCATCAGAAGATGTCCCCATATCGTCGTTTAGCTGTCTCATAGCCTTCCCTTGAAGGACTGAGATAACGGTGTCGAGACTCAGGGTTTTATTCATGCTGCACATAGTGTCCTTGAATGACTCATACGACGCCGGAAGGAAATTCAGCAACATACATGCTTGTTCTTCACCTTTCATTACTTCCTTCATATCCAGCAATTTGCAAACTAATTTATTAAAGTTGCTGATGTGAGCCTCCAGATCTCCACCCTCTGCCATCTTGAAGTTACACCACTGCCGCTTTAAGTGCAGACGATTTTCAGAGGATTTTTTTGCATAAACATCCTCTAACTTCGCCCATAACTTAGCCTCAGTTTTCTCCCTCATGACATTGTAGAGAACCTAATCCGTGAGACATAAACGGATCGATGATAATGTCTTCTTATCAAGAGTATTCCAATCATCATCAGTCATAGTAGACTTTCGCTCCTCAAGAGCATCATCTTCGCCTTGCTTGATTAAGGAATCATCATCTTGATCTTCCATAACTCAAAATTATTTTTCCCTGAGTACTTCTCAATCTCATACCTGGTGTTCGCCATTATTACTAATCCCTCAGATTCAGATCTGTGCCCAACGATTGCTCTGATACCAGTTGTTGGGGATTTTAACCTGCGAAATCACACAGATCTAGATCTAGGATTACAATTCAATGGCACTAAGCACATACAAGAGAACACACAGATTTTATGTGGAAAACCCTCGGAAAGGAAAAAAAAACCACGGCACAAAGCGACAGATCTCCACTATGAAAAATAGAAATTACAAGAGAGAGGACTTACCCGATTCGAACAACCTCGAATCTAACCCTTGCTACACCCTTTTAGAAACCCTTAGAATACTTCCCATACCCTAGAAAAACCCTAGGAACACTATTTATAGTTTAGGCAACTTCCCTTCCGCATCCCACTTGTGAAAGGACACAGATTTCCGCAATCCATAAAATCGCGAAACGAATCTGTGTAACCTATGACTAGTCGAAGAGGAGCTACAACTGGTCGAACAAACCCTATGACTGGTTGAAGGCGGTCTGGACATGAAAAATATAGCCGCTAGACTTTGAGTCGAATGGGCTACGACCGGTCGATCAGCTCCTACGACCAGTCGTGGCTGACCCATGACTAGTCGAACGACACCCAAAAAACAGATTTAAGACTTTTTTCTCAACAATTTCTTCTTCACCATCACTATCGCTAATCAGTATTTCCTCTTCATCATCTGCAACGTTGTCATCAATGAAAATGCTATCAGCTCTAACAATGTCATGTATTATTGAGGCATCAACATGATCAGGTGGCACATCATCTCTGTCTAATTGCACCACATCAATATCAACACTTGAATCAGTCCCTCTATCCCAGATGGCATGTCTTCTTGATATGCTTGTTCAACCCTAAACGTTTCATTTCCCCCTTCCTCTCTATCTTCAATTTCTGGTATGGGAACGTCAAATACGTTCCTAGGCTTTATTTTCTGCACCACGTGCCAAGAGCCGCCTAACCTGGTGTCGGCGAGGTAAAATACTTGTTCGGCTTAGTCGGCGAGAAAAAATGGGTCGTCCTTAAACCGCTTACAAGATAAATTTACGCTCATAAAGTAGTTGTCAGTCTGTATTCCCAACTTCTTATTTTCAATGTCCCACCATTACATTTAAATAAGTACACCCGCTTTCTCATACAATAACTCAACTCAATAATATCCGTCCAAAACGCCATAAAAGTATATTTCTACCTCCTCACGCGTTCCCTTCACAACCACCTACTATTTTGTGTGGTCCTATACTTCTCATGTTCTTCGATGTGGAACAAAATCCCGTTTACAATACAGCCTGTATATCTATATACACGTCTATTAGGGCCACACGTCAGTGAGTATAGTGCATCAAACGCATCCGTAGAGTTGCTAATGCACAACGTCTTCATCTATTATCATGTACAGAATGTAATTGTTTAGGAATTTTCTTAGGTTCAAATAATGTGCAATACAACGAAAATTCTAAGTGTGGTGAGATACAATGTGAAATCATACACGTTTTGTGAACCATTCTGGAAACTGATCCTGATGCATTCGATCATAATTTGTCGAGAATTGGGACTTCATCTGGTCGATATGTTCGCTACACGTAAATGCCACGTCATCAGCAAGGAACATTAAGATCATCGTATGTAGAGAAAATAATAATCGAGGGAAGACTTACTCTAAGTATGACTCTATTTCTTCACAATTATGCAACACATACCACCGTGCCTTTGTTAGATCCCCAAGGTCCATATCCTGAAACATCGGGGATCCTAAAGGACAAACGTTATGTGCGAATACAGATATGAGTCTTTGTTCATGCTCTTGCCGTTCATCAATATTTCGATCTTCTCGGTTGAATCTAGTCTCTATGCCAGGAAGATACATGGAGCAAATGTCAGGTACTCATTATCAATGTACGCTTCAACAATGGATCTTTCGATCGTGACTTATTCCTCATAAATCGTTTTAGTGTGTGAAGGTATCTGTACATAAAACCACTATGTTATACGTATGAAAACATGGATATGTAGTTTATGGAATGAATAAAATTTACTGTTATAGGTAGTACCACCTTTCGATCGGATACATCCAACGATATTGTACTGGGCTTGAAGCTTCGCCTCGTGCGGTAAGTGAATCGCTAGGTGTACCATGACATCAAAAAAAGCGGTGGAAATATTCATTCAAGTTGCAAAGGATTATGACAATGTCCTCTCCAGTAGTTTAATAACATCTACATTCAACGATTTTGAACACAAATCCTTAAGAATATCCCCAACTCAATCAGCGCTACACTGATATCCTTGCTCAGGAATCCACGAATCGTAACCGATAGTAGGCGTTGCAGAAAGACATGACAATCATGACTTTTCATTCCTGTACCTTACAGTCTGTAACGTTTACATGTCGAGATATGTTTGACGCATACCCATCGGGAAACTTCACCGATCTCAACCATTCACATAAATGCTTTTTTTCTAGTTTTGTCAATGTGTAGCAGGCTGCTGGTATAGTATATGAAGTTCCATGTGGTTGCAAGTGCAACTCTTTCCTTAAACTCATTACTTGTAGATCCAATCGAGCCTTGAAACTGTCTTTTATTTTCTTCTCTATATTCATCAATGTTCCGAAGACATTGTCACATATATTTTTCTCAATATGCATGACATCCAAGTTGTGTCGCAATTTCAGATCACTCCAATAGGGCAACTCAAAAAAAATGTTCTTCTTCCTCCAATTATAGTTCAATACTATATGTTTTCTCTTCTTCAAGTGCGATGCCTTACCAAATCTAACTTTTCCAATGTTACTCAATTGTTGTATCACATCTTCTACAGATAGCTCTTTCAGGGGTGGCTTATGATCTTGTTTGCCATCAAAGATCATCATCTTCCTACACCAACTATGATCGCTCGGAAGGAAGCCACGATGGCCCATATAACACATTTTTCTACCATGCCTAAATGACAATGAACAAGTGTCAATACCACATGTAGGACTAGCCAACTTTCCCTTCGTGCTCCACCCAGACAAATTCTCATACGCGGGAAAGTCATTTATTGTCCACAAGATCGTTGCATGCAATCAAAATGTCTGTCTTGCAAATGTGTCATATGTTTCTACACCTTGACTCCACAACTCGTTTAACTCATCTACTAACGGTCGCAAATACACATCAATGTCATTCCCAGGTGACTTGGGTCCAGGAATAAGCAATGACATCATGAAAAATGACTCCTTCATACACAACCAAGGAGGTAAATTGTATGGCATGAGTACCACTGGCCACATATTGTACGAGCTACTCATATTACCAAATGGATTAAAGCCATCACTTGCAAGACCTACTCGAACATTGCGAGAATCCTCTACGAACTAGTCATATTTCTTGTTAAAATTTTGTCAGCCTTCAGAGTCTGCAGGGTGCCTCAGTGTACTATCATCATGAACGCGTTTCTCCTTATGCCACCTCATATCTTCAGCCGTCTTGCGAGACATAAACAATCTTTATAATCTCAATTTCAATGGGAAGTACCATAACACCTTTTGGGGGATTTTCTTACGCTTGGCTTCGTCATACTTCCACCTAGACTCTCCACATTTTGGACACTCTTCAACATTTTCATGCTCTTTTAAATACAGTAAACAATCATTTATACATGCATGTATAGGGATGTAACCAAGGCCCAAGTCTCGCATCAAGGATTTCACCTCATAATGAGACTTAGACAATGTCTCACCATCCGGTAATGCTTCTTTCAACAAGTCAAGCACCATGTCGAACGATTTGTTACTCCAACGATTTATTGTCTTCAAATGAAGTAACCTTGTAAGAAAATTCAACTTAGAGAAGTTCTCACACCCCGAATAAAGTGGATGTTACGCATCCCTCAACAACCTACTAAACTTCTCTGATTCAACATCACCCATAGGAGAAATATCTTGGCTACTACTTGTCGCTACAAAATCGGTATCCACAATTGTTCCCCTGAATACATCCCTTATGATATCTTGCATTTCGTCAACGTCTTCATCCTCGTCATCTGACACAATTGGGTCAGGAACGACTTCAGTGGCCTCAACTCTATGGCAGATATCTTCACCATGATGGATCCACCAAGTGTAACCCTGGTCAATCCCAAGTATGAACAAATCGTCTTCTACTTTGTCTAAAGTCCTATAAATCATGTTTTTGCATTTTCAACATGGACACCTAATCCTATTCCCTGAATCTGCCCGATTTCATACAAATTCCATGAACTCTTGAACCCCTTGTTTATACTCTGGGCCAAACCTGTTCTTAGCTCGCATCCGACTCTTATCCATCTCTACAATGAAAAGACTAGAGTCAGTTTACAGAAATAAGTTTAAGATTAGGTTAGGTTATAGGTTAGGGAATTGTGTTTAGGTTATAGGTTAAGGTTTAGGTTATAGGTTAAGGTTTAGGTTAAGGTTAAGGTTTAAGGAATTGAGTTTAGGTTTAGGTTTAGGTTATAGGTTAAGGTTATAGGTTAGGTTATAGGTTTATGTTTAAGTTTAGGTTTAGGTTTAGGGGATTGAGTTTAAATTATAGGTTTAGGTTTAGGTTTAACGGTCAGTGGGCCTCGATCCGAAATTCCAAGTACATGTAAATGTTCCTGAAATTTTTCCTGATTCGAGGGTGTATTTGGGTCAGATTCTGACGGTCTGGTTGCTTATAAAATGTACGCAAGCGATACGTGCCAGATCACTATTCAAGATATTTATTTTGTAAAGAAAACAGGAGTTTTCACACTCCCTCGCTCCGGACTCGAGCGAACGGCCGTGGGACACCGTCTGGACTTGATTTCCGAGATGGTTGTCAAGCCAAGCGAGGCGGTCCTGATTCCTTAACTTCGTATTATTCGGACTCCCGATGTGCGGTCTAGACCTGATACAGAGTTTCAATTCGTTCCCGAGAGCAGTCAGGTAATGAGTTTGATCCTAGACTTTACGGTAACCTATCGTCAATGATTCTACAAGTTTTGGGTCTTACAGATCGTATTTAAAGCGATTCCAACGGATTTCATGGCTAATCTAGTTTCGCACTTAGTTAACTTTGTTAAATTTCTAAAGGATTCAATCCTAAGTGATTTCTGGTCAAGGTGGTACTCGAACCATTGTACAGAAATTTACGGGTCGTTACATTAAGGTTATAGGTTAAGGTTTAGGGAATTGAGTTTAGGTTTAGGTTTAGGTTAAGGTTTAGGTTATAGGTTAGGTTATAGGTTAGGTTTAGGTTTATGTTAAGGTTAGGTTATAGGTTTTGGGATTTAAGAATAGGTTGGGTTAAGGTTTAGAAATTCAGGTTCGGGTTCGGGTTTGGGTTCGGGTTTAGGTTATAGGTTATATGTTTAGGTTAAGGTTTAGGAATTCGGGTTCAGGTTTAGGTTTAAGTTATAGGTTATAGGTTTAGGTTTAGGTTATAGGTTTTGGGATTTGAGAATAGTTTTAGGTTATAAGTATAGGTTTAGGTTGGGTTATAGGTTCGGGTTTAGGGAATTGAGTTTAGGTTATAGGTTAAGGTTATAGGTTTAGGTTAAGGTTTAGGTTTAGGTTAATGTTGTAGGTTATAGGTTATAAGTATAGGTTATAGGTTTAGGTTATAAGTGTAGGTTATAAGTGTAGGTTATAGGTTTAGGTTATAGGTTATAAGTTTAGGTTTAGGTTATAGGTTTAGGTTTAGGTTATATAGGTTTAGGTTCAGGTTTAGGTTTAGGTTTAAGTTTAGGTTATAGGTTTAAGTTATATGTTATAGGTTTAAGTTTAAGTTGTAGGTTTAGGTTTAGGTTTAGGTTTTAGGTTTAGGTATATGCTTAGGTTATATGTTTAGGTTAAGGTTTAGGAATTCGGGTTCGGGTTTGGGTTCGGGTTTAGGTTATAGGTTATATGTTTAGGTTAAGGTTTAGGAATTCGGGTTCAGGTTCGGGTTTGGGTTCGGGTTTAGGTTATAGGTTTAGGTTTATGTTATAGGTTATAAGTTTAGGTTATAGGTTTAGGTTAAGGTTTAGGTTTAGGTTATAGGTTTAGGGATTTGAGAATAAGTTTAAGTTATAAGTATAGGTTTAGGTTGGGTTATAGGTTAAGGTTTAGGGAATTGAGTTTAGGTTATAAGTTTAGGTTATAGGTTAAGGTTATAGGTTTAGGTTAAGGTTTAGGTTAATGTTGTAGGTTATAGGTTTAGGTTTAGGTTTAGGTTTAGGTTTAGGTTTAGGTTATAGGTTATAGGTTTACGTTTAGGTTTAGGTTTGGGTTATAGGTTTTGGGATTGGAGAATAGGTTTAGGTTTAGGTTAATGTTATAGGTATAGGTTATAAGTATAGGTTATAGGTTTAGGTTTAGGGTTTAGGGTTTAGGTTATAGGTTATAGGTTTAGGTTTAGGTTTAGGTTCAGGTAATAGGTTTTGGGATTTGAGAATATGTTTAGGTTATAAGTATAGGTTTAGGTTAGGTTATAGGTTAAGGTTTAGGGAATTGAGTTTAGGTTATAGGTTTAGGTTATAGTTTAAGGTTATTGGTTTAGGTTATAGGTTTAAGTTTAGGTTAATGTTATAAGTTTAGGTTAAGGTTATAAGTTTAGGTTATAGGTATAGGTTTAGGTTTAGGTTATAGGTTATAGGTTTAGGTTATAGGTTTAGTTAAGGGATTTAAGAATACATTTAGGTTTTTGATTTAGGTTTAGGAATTCGGGTTAAGGTTTAGAGAATTAAGTGTAGGTTATAGGTTATATGTTTAGGTTTAGGTTATAGGTTAAGGTTTAGGGAATTGAGTTTAAGTTATAGGTTATAGGTTATAGGTTAAAGTTTAAGTTTAGGTTAAGTTATAGGTTAAGGTTTAGGGAATTGAGTTTAGGTTATAGGTTATAGGTTAAAGTTTAGGTTATAGGTTAAGGTTATAGGTTTAGGTTTAAGTTAGGTTATAGGTTAAGGTTTAGGGAATTGAGTTTAGGTTATAAGTTATAGGTTTAGGTTATAGGTTAAAGTTTAGGTTATAGGTTAAGGTTTAGGTTTAGGTTATAGGTTTCGGGTGTGGTTTAGGTTAAGGGTGTGGTCCTTGCAAATACAGATATAAACACGGCTTGTCCAAATGGCCAGGCCACTCCAATGTTGTCCATAGGAAATGGATGGCCTGTCCAAATGGCCAGGCCACTCCAATGTTGTCATAACAGCGGTTCCCACCTTCCAAGGATCCCCGTTCAACATCCGGATAGCTCCGACGCACATTCAGGTTTGCTCCATCAATTTAGAGCAAATACATAAACACGGCCTGTCCAAATGGTCAGGTCACTCCAATGTTGTTCATAGAAAATGGACAGCTGAATCATGGTCATAATAACGGTTCCCACCTTCCAAGGACCCCCACTCAATATCCGGATAGCTCCGATGCACATCCGAGTCTGTTCCATCAATTTTGAGTAAATACATAAACACAACCTATCCAAATAGCCAGGCCACTCCAATGTTGTCCATAAGAAATGGACAGCTTCATCATGGTCATAACAGCGGTTCCCACCTTCCAGCGACCCCCGCTCAACATCTGAACAGCTCTAATGCACATCCGAGTTTGCTCCATGAATTCTAAGTAATACAATTAAATCCTAAATTAGTTATCAATCCAAGGTTGGATAGATTGTAATACTTTCATATTCCTATTTAAACGTCCATGCCGAAAATTCGGCAGCATCTCCCCATGCCTCTCCAGATAAGTTGATATTACGTTACATTCCGATGTCAAATATCTAAAGCAATGTAAAGATATTTGGCATTGGATATGGAACGGAAGAAACATATTTAGAGAGAAACGAGGAGATGGACTGCAGATCAGGCATGAACATTTAAATAGATTATATGAAAGCATACTATCCATCTAACCTTGAACAGTCCAAAATTGGACAATTTGAGCGATTTCTATGCCACCAAAGACACCATATCTATGTATGGCACCATAGAAATCCTCAAACGAGTAACTAATTATCTAACTTACAAATCATAATTACAAGTCACAACTATAAACTAACTAATCACAATAATAATTTAAGATAAAAAAAAAAGTAATATACAAGCTCATTAAGGTTTGCAAGGACAATTTTAAGCAACAGAAGGCAATGGAACAATATGTACTTAGCAATCAAGGAATAAATAGGTTATACTGAAATTGTTATTAAATAGAATGAAATATATTATAACATAATCAATCAGAAACCAAAAATGAAACAGATCAAAAGCTCAAGTGACACCCAGACTTTAAAACTTCCTAGTGGTAGGTGTTCTGTGGGCCCCACCATGATGTATGTATTTCATCCATACTGTCCATCTATTTTCCTAGATGATTTTATGGTATAAGCCCAAAAATGAGGTATATCCCAATCTCAAGTAGACCACATTACAGGAAACAGTGTTGATTGAACGTCAACCATTAAAAACTTTTTGGGGGCTATAAAAGTTTTGGATCAAGCTAATCTTTGTTTTTTAACTTCATCTAACTTTGAATGACCTAATCCACATATTGGACTAATTAACAAACTAGATGTCAAATAAAAGTGCAGTGGGCCTTAGGATTTTAATGGTGGATATCCAGTCACTATTGTTTTCCTTTAATATGGTCCACCTGAGATTTACATCCCTCTAATTTTTGGGACAAAGCCCTAAAATGATCTATAAAGTGAGCAAAATGCATTTACTTGAAATTTAATCTTGGAAAGTGGGCAAAATGCCTCAAAAATTGTAATGTAGGTACCTATACCTGATCTTTAACTTGAAAAGTGGGCAAAATTATGTAAAGAATGGGAATTTAGGTACCCTAACCTTGATTGTTAACTTGAAAAGTCAACAAAATGCCTAAAGGATAGGCATTTGGGTGTTGTTACCCAGATTTTTAACTTTAACCAATAATAATAAAAAAAAAAAGCCAATCCGTTTTCGTGGACTTAACATTTAAACTATGGTGGGCCCGTATACATAGGAGGTGCTGCAGAGAGACATCGGATTGCATACTGAGTTACTCAGTACACTCTTAGAGCCTGTTTAGCCGGGCAGATTGGATGGGATAGGAAGGGATTAGAAGGGATTGGAAGATAGATCCTGGGATTGGTCCCAAAAAGCTTTAGAAAAAAGTCATAGGGCTGCAAGAAAGATCATGGGCCTGTTTTGCAACAAATAAATAAATAACACAAAAAGCTTTAGGAAAAGCGAAATGCATAGACCAAATTATGGTGACATAATCTAAACTGTTAAAAAAAGAATTACACTGCCATTCTTACGGCAGGCCAGCCATAGGGCTACAACCCAACCCGAGTTTGGACCAGGTGGGTTTGGGTTATCAAGGTCATTGGGTCTAGTTCAGGTCAGAAAATGCCAACCTGATTTGAATTTGGGTTGGGTTCGGGTTAAGCAAATTTAGGTTAGGTTGGGAATTATCATGTGTATTTGGGTCAAGTTGGGAATAATCACATGCATTTGGATCGAGTTGGGTTGGTCAGCCATAGAGGACTTTGGGTCAAGCACCTCGGGTCAAGTTGGGGTTGGGGTTGGGGTTGGGTCCTCTTGAAGTTGAGTTGGGCTTGGGTTGACCCTCAACCCAATTAGGACTATCATATTTCATATTCTATCATCCAAAAAACAAAAAGCATGTCATTCTAGTTCAAAAATAGAAATTTCATCCTATCTACATGTCATGTTCGTTGCCAAGATATATATATATATATATTCATTTGTAGTGTTGTAGCTCACCCTATAGTTGCAAAAAAATCCTCTACCATTTTTTCCTGCTTCATAATCTCACAATTCCTACAAACTTTCGGCTTGAAAATGGTTATTTACTACTAGTTTCTACATCCACTCCCACACCCAATTCCTACCATTTTTAGAGGAACTATTTGATCCTTGTCTTGATGATAATATATATAAGCTCATCTTCAACTCATACTAATGAGTCTAAACAGTTTAGTGTCTGCATCACTTATCTTTGTGCACTGCCATGGAAGGATTATGCCCCAAAGTGTTCTTGATCAAACATCCTGAGCTTTCAGTTTGTGCCCTTAAAATAGAAAAACAAACATTGAAACAACCAGCAACAATCCACATTCGCTGAAAAAGGCTACAGATTGGTGGCTAGGATCTCTCAATCTTGGGAGATTTTTTTAGTTTGGTGCATCCATGGTGCACCATCCACAGCACAACAGACCGATGATCTGGATCAGTGAACCATGGCCCCACTTATACAAATTGAAAACATGATTACACTACATTAACTTTGGGTCGGGGATCAAATATTTCCTCAACATTCTATCAGCTATTTTAGACTACTTAGGTTCAGCTGTGTATTAACTCCCTAAATCCCTAAATCCCCAAATCCTCAAATCCCTAAATCCCCAAATCCCTAAATCCCCAAATTGTTTCAATCAGTATTGAGATTGAGAGAGATTGAGAGACAGAGAGAGAGATACCTCACGGTCAACCGAGCTTTAGAGGAAGAGAACAACTTCCTATTTGATTTGGAGCCCGATCACGAGTCCATGCTGAAAATAAGGTTCCCGAGCTCTGAGGAGAGAGAGAGAGAGAGAGAGAGAGAGAGGGTGCGCAAGAGAGAGAGGACCGAGAGAGAGAGAGGGTGCGGTTGAGAAAGAGTGAGAGAGAGCACCAAGAGAGACAGAGAGAGAGGGCACGGTTGAGAGAGGACCGAGAGAGAGAGAGAGAGAGGGTGCGCGATAGTGAGAGAGGACCAAGAGACAGAGAGGGTGCGAGAGTGAGAGTGAGAGAGAGAGAGAGAGAGAGAGAGAGAGAGAGACTTCAAATCTCTCTCAGAGACAGATTGGCTAATCGCCCTGACACCAGGGACGGACGCTGGTGGTCGGTGCTCTGTGGGCCCCACCATGATGTATGTGTTTCATCCCTGCCGTCCATCTATTTTTCCATTTCATTTTATGGTATGAGATAAAAAAAAAAAAAAAAAAAAGAGGTATATCCCAATCTCAACTAGACCACATTATAGGAAACAGTGTTGAATGAGCGTCGACCATTAAAAACCTTTTAGGGGCCATATAAACTTTTGGATCAATCTGATATTTTTTTCCCTTCATCTGGGCCTATATGACCGAATCAACAGATTGGATGTCAAATAAAAAGTACAGTGGCCTTAGGAGGGTTTTAATGGTGGATATCCAATCACTATTGTTTTCATGTGGTGTGGTCCACCTGAGATTTATATCCCTCTCATTTTTTATATCAAGCCCTAATATGATATGTAAAAATGGATGGACGGCATGGATGAAACACATATATCATGGTGGGACCCATAGAGCACTGACCACCAGCCATGGGTCTGGTGTCAGGGGGAGTAGTCAATCCGTTTCCCTCTTGGACGCCATACGGTGATGACACCAAGTATTGTGGGGCCCACTATGATGTATTTGTTATATCCACACCGTCCATCCATTTTGAGATATCATTTTAAGTCATGAGCCAAAGAACGAGGTAGATAAAAATTTGTAGTGGACCCCACCACAGAAATATCAGGAGCACCACACCACATGAAAACAATAGTAATTGGATATCCATCATTAAAATCCTCCTAAGGCTCACTGTACTGTTTATTTGACATCCAATATGTTGATTAGGTCATACAGGGCCAGAAGAAGGGAAAAACAAAAATCAGCTTGATCCAAAACCTTTATGGCCCCAAAATGGTATGACATCGAATATTGTACTGTTTAGATTTTTTTAGATGTCTTCACATAGTTTTAGATGGTATGGCCCACCTAAGTTTCATATACGGATGATTTTTGAGATATCTCATAGCTAAAGGGGAGACATCAAATGCACGGTGTTGATGTTTGACACACATCATGATGGGCCCCACAAAACCTACTAACATTAATTATTAGGTTCTCAGGGTGTCAATAAGTTGGGTCACAATTTTGACTAGAATATTTGGCCCATTTTACATGTCCGGTCCATTCACTCTATTTTACTGATCATTACCCTTAATTTGGCTAGTTACTCACCTCGATCATACTACATATGAGAAAGATATTGGGCAAACAAGATTGATCAACAATTTGAGTGAATTTTGATTTAAAAATCTGAAGTTATTTACTCTTCAATCTGGACTGATCAAATTGTCCAATAATGGTTAAAGGTTGTTTATAATATCAAAAATATATGAATGAATAGAAAACACAAACATCAGCTTGATCCAAAACTTTTATGGCCTCCAAGAAATTTTAAATGGTAGAGGTTCAATCACACTATTTCCTGTGGTGTAGTCCACTTGAGATTTGGATATGCTTCCTTTTTATTCTTTAAACCTCAAATTATCTGTTAACATGGATGAATAGAGTGGATAAAATAAATAAATAATGATGGACCCCATGGAGTTTACTCTGGTAAGGGTAACGAGTAATTCACCTAAATGTAGTGAAGGGTTTCCTTAAGACATTGATCATAATCATATATTGGCCCTACCTAAATGTGATTCACATATCCAACCCACTCATTATGTGTGTCTCACTTGGATGAGGGGTCAGACCAAGTTTCAACCGCATCCAAAACTCATGTGGACCCCACCAAGTGCTTTTATATTTTTTAGGATGTCTTCACATAGTTTTAGATGGTATGGCCCACTTGAGTTTTGTATACAGATGATTTTTCAGATATCTCATAACCTAAAGGGGACATCAAATCCACGGTGTTGATGTTTGACACACATCATGATGGGGCCCACAAAACTTACTAACATCAATTCTTAGGTTCTGATGAGGTCAGTAAGTTGGGTCACAATTTTGACCAGAATATTTGGCCCATTTTACATGTCTGGTCGATTCACTCTATTTTACTGATCAATACTCTCAATTTGACTAGTTACTTGCCTCAATCAGGCTACATATGAGAAAGATATTGGGCATACAAGATTGATCAACAATTTCGGTGAAATTTGATTTAAACAACTGAAGTTATTTACTCTTCAATTTGAACTGATTAGATTGTCTAAAAACGATTAAAGGTTCAATTAGTGGATGTGCCTAATAATTTAGTAATTTTATTTTTCACCGATAAATTTCAATTTCCATTTAAAAATAACATATTATTTTTAAAATGTATATTTTAAAAACATTTGATTGTGTGAGATTATCTTATTATGTGGATCAGGCCTCTGTCATAGTTTCGGATTCTCAGCTTGTTATGTGGGATTAGCTTGTATTGTCCAAGTCAAGCAAATCAATGAGTTCAGTATATTAGTTTTATGAGTAGTTGTACATCAATGAGTTTAGTATATTAATTTTATGAGTAGCCTTATAAATTTAACTTATGTTAACATTTTTTAATTATTTTCCATTTACTTAATAGGTTAGAATCTTTATATGCTCTTAGATATTATTAAGAAAACATTAGAATCAGACTTTTAGACCAAGAGAGCATTTGTTAAATAAAGGAGCAACATTGTTTTAATCTAAATTAGCAATTATATTTTTTTTGGCAAAGATATGTGATAGCATTTATTTTATACAGATCTCTTTTTATGCATTCATGGATTGTTGAATTAATGAGTTTATTTGCAAATTCATGGATTGTTAAATTAATTAGTTTGTTCTTATATAGACTAGAGTTTTACCCATGAATATTTTCGTCGCAAAAAAGTGGTTTTCTGCTTTATACCGAGGAATATTTTCGTCGGTAAAAATCCACGCGAAAATGTTTTGGCTTAAAAATATAACACTTTTACCGACGAACATTTTCTTCGGTAAAAAGCAATTTTTTGTTGGAAAAATGTTTTTACCGACGAAACATTTTGTTGGTAAAACCCTTCTGCGAAAGTTTTCAAAACAGCGCAAAAATCTTCTAATTGAAAAACTTACCACTTACCGACGAAACTTTTCGTCAATAAAAACCTTACCGCGAAGGTTTTCAAAACAGTGCAAAAAGTTTCTAAGTGAAAAACTTAACACTTTTACTGACGAAAATGTTCGTCGGTAATAACATTATTACCGACGGTTTTAGTCCATTGGTAAAACTCAGGGCGAAAATTTAAAAAGATCACTTTTACCGACAAAAATTTTTGCCAGTAAAACCATTATTCCCGACGGTTTTAGTTTGTCGGTAAAACTCGGTGAAAATTTTCCAAGTGAACAAGACGGCACTTTTACTGAAGAAACTTTTCGACGGTAAAACCATTATTCCCGATGGTTTTGGTTCGTCAGTAAAAGTCAAGGCGAAAACTTTCTAAATATACAACACTTGTACCGACGAAATATTTCGTCGCTAAAAATATTATTCCTGACGGTTTTAATTCGTCAATAAAAGGCAGGGCGAAAATTTTCTAACTCAAATATTCAACACTTTTACCGACGAAATGGTTCGTCGATAAAAATATTATTCCCGACGGTTTTGGTTCGTCAGTAAAAGGCAAGGCGAAAATTTTCTTACTCAAATATCCAACACTTTTACCAACGAAATGTTTCATCGGTAAAAGTGGCTCTTTACTTTTTACCAACGAAAATATTCGTCGGTAAAACTCTTAGTGGAAAATTTTCTAACTTAAAAATGCTACACTTTTACCGACGAACAGTTTCGTCGGCAAAAATATTATTCCCAACGGTTTTGGTTCGTCAGTAAAACTCAGGGCAGAAATTTTCTAACTTAAATACACAACACTTTTACCGATGAACTTTTTCGTCGGTAAAAGTAGTTGTCTGCTTTTTACCAACGAAAATATTTGTCGGTAAAACTCTTAGCAAGAAAATTTTCAAAATAGCGGGAAAATTACTTTTACCGACGAAAAGTTTCATCGGTAAAAAAATTATTCCAAAATTTCATCGGGAAAATTACGTGTTGTTTTACCGACGAAAAAAAATTTCATCGGTAAAACATTACTTTTACCGATGAAATTTTTTTCATCGCTAAAAACGCTGTTTCTTGTAGTGATATCAATAATGAACTCATGCCAACTAGAGTTACCACTTGCTGGAGAATGTGCATGGACTACAAGAAGTTGAATACCGTTATAAGGAAAGACCACTTTCCCTTACCTTTTATTGATCAAATTTTGGAAAGATTGTCCGGTCATTCCTACTATTGCATGCTTCCTATACAGGTACTCGGGCTAAATCAAATTGAGATAGCCCTTGAAGATTAGGAGAAGACTAGCTTTACATGCTCCTTTGGCACGTTTTATTAATAAATGACGCCATTCGGGCTATGTAACACTCCTGCGACATTCCAAAGATGCATGCTTAGTTTCTTTTTAGACATGGTTGGGCATTTTTTGGAAGCGTTCATGGATGACTTCTCCATTTTTGGAAGTATGTTTGACAAGTTCCACGAGCATTTAAATTTAGTTTTGACAAGGTATGAAGAGAAGAACCTTGTCTTAAATTGGGAAAAGTGTCATTTCATGGTTCAGAAAAGAATTGTCCTTGAACACGTGATCTCGCCCATTGGAATTGAAGTGGACAAGGCCAAAATAAATTTGATTGCTAATTTTTCAGCTCCAAGAGGCATACTTAGCATTCACTCTTTTTTAAGTCATGTAGGATTTTGTAAGGGGTTCATTAAGGACTTTAGCCAAATTTCTAAACTATTAAGTAACCTCTTTCAAAAGGATATCCCATTTGAGTATACTGATTCATGACAAGAGCTTTTACAAAGCTAAAGGGTATGTTGACAACCGTACCAATCAAGCAGCCACCTGATTGGAGCATTCCTTTTGAAAATATGTGTGATACTGGTGACTATGCTATTGGGGTTGTTTAGGCCAAATGAAGGATAAGAAACCATATGTTATCTACTACGCAAGTAGAACGCTAAATCGTGCCCAAATAAATTACTTCACCACGGAAAATGAATTCTTTGTTGTAGTGTTTGCTTTAGACAAATTCATATCTTACTTGATCGAGTAAAAAATTATAATGTTCACTAACCATACAATGCTCAAGTATCTTCTCTCAAAAAAGGATGATAAGTCGCATCTTTTGAGATGGATCCTCCTACTACAAGAGCTTAACTTAGAGATACGTGACAAGAAAGGAGTAGAGAATGTAGTAGCAGACCACTTGTCTCAACTAGTTCTTTCATATTCCATTGACAATTCACTAATCAAAGACACTTTATACTACGTCAAAATCGCTATTTTGCGACGGACCAAATCCGTCGTAAAACCAAGAAAACGACGGACTTCGTCCGTCGCTTGGTCCGTCGCTGTTTACTGGGTCGTTTTTGGTTTTACGATGGATGTTATCCGTCGTTTAATCTGCGACGGATAAGGTCCGTCGCATAATAGCGACGGATAAAATCCGTCGTAAAAAATAAAAAACCATCGGTAATATTCAAAAAATTAGTCATCACTAAAAACATTAGCGACGGATAAGATCCGTCGCTATATCCGTCGAAATTCAACGATAAGAAATTAGCGACGGCTAAAGTCCGTCGCTAATATGAGTAAGCGACGGACCTCGAATCCGTTGTTGATTGTCGTGTTCAGAAATTAGCGACGGATTTGGTCCGTCGCTAATATATCTGTAAAAAATATATATATATCAATAAATTATTATTATTAATTTTTAATCTTGCACCTGATAGTCATTCAAAAAATAATTCACACTATCCCGAGACAAGACTTCTCAAATGCACCCCAAGAACCAGAACTCACGTCATGTAGAGGACCTTTTTCAGCACCACCCTGTCATGCATAGAGGTCAGGTAATAAAACAGTATATACAATCATAATCTAAGTTACACTTATCTAAAATTAAATTTTTAGTCATAAATATTTCCTGCAAAAACAACCATACCGAATGAAGTCCATATCCATCCCCATATGAAGCAGCAAAGCCCTCTGTTACCAATGCTCCACCTTCGGTTACCAATGCAAAGATGAAAGTTTACAAAACAAAATAAAATAACCAAAAAACAAATTTGATATAAAATAAAAGGAACCAATAAATAAATACCTGTAACTAGCAGATGGAGGAGAATAGCTATGGAATTTATTTTTATAAATATTTCAATAGCTTTATCATCACTAAGAGGAGAAAAATCATAAAGACCTGCCAGATGTGCTTTTAGGGTGGAGCCCATCATCCTCTAAATCAAAGCAATCCATTAAACTATTGCGTTTAGAACCATTCAAGCCTCACAGCCTCTGCAGATCTCCTTCTAGCTCCTGAATCTTGGACACATAAGTCTTCAATAAATCAAAATCCTGTAACAGCACATCAAGAAATTAAAGCAGCAACAAAAGAATTTTTTATAGAAGAAAATTCAATAGTTGCAGTAACGTGCTCAAAAACTAAGAAGAAACCACTTAGAGCAAACCTTCTTCCCCTCAGCATTATCAATCTCATCCCAAGATTTTCCATTTCGAGCCGATTCAATTTTCATAATCAGCATATCTTTATCAACCTGATATATTAAGGCCATAAAGGGCTAAGCTTATAAGTTGACTTGAATAGTGAATATGTTAGTGAAGAATGGACAAACTTGCTCTAAAATGACTAAATATAATTTACATAAGAAAAATATATAATAAACATTGATATCAAACAAGCTCCACACATGGATGTATACGAATGGAACAAATATATTAAAACATAACTTGTAGCAAACAACAAACCCCACAGATGTATACGAATTAGTACATACACCACAAAGGCTATGACCTCTTCTTTACCCAGTCCATCTTAAAATACAAAAAACAAAACCATTTTGATTATCTAGTTTAATGAAACTTCATTAGAATATCCTCTATTGCGGCTAATAAAAGTTGGAGAAAAGGTGCAGTTGTTTCAGTTTGTTTGGTTTCAAAACATGACATGGAAACAAGGCAGTTATTTCGCTTTCGAAACATGACATGAAAACAACTAGACTCATCCATGCAGTCTAGAGAGTACATTAAAATGAATCAGACAATAGTTTAAACCAATTGAGTAAACTTGAGCATCTATAGCACGTTGTTTTAAATGTTCACAAGCATTTTGATGCACTTGAAGGGCTTGGTGTAGTTCAGCGTTGCTAGCTTCAAGCATCGAGTTCTTGTGCATGAGAACCTAAGAAAGACAGAATTCATCCATAAGGTTTGTATCCATATACTAAGCAGCACTTCGTGACATCTCCATTACAGATTTTACCTGTAGTTCCTCAAAAGGAGCAGCGCCTTCACCACGAAAATAGAGGAGCTCAGCTTGCAATTGCTCAATTTGGCTCTGCATTCTTTGCATCTATGCTGCCATCGGATCATGATTTATCTACATACACAAGATAGCAACAAAGAAATCTGACTTTTTTAGTTGTTTGGGGACTGTTGTTGGTTCTTTCTTAACCATCCACTTACTGGCCAATTTAAGGGTTAGGATTTCCCATTAGGTGAATTTTTGGCGCATGGGCCATCCATGGAGGCCCCTTAGTATCAAGTATCAACAGTTTGGATCCTTGAAACATGAACTCTACATGTACAAACTGAAAGCCTAAGTGTTCTATAGAAACTACAAACTTTTTGCTCGAGTGTTGAATGACATCCCATATAAAAGATTCTAGACACATCTTGCATTAGGAAAACTTGAGTATAACCAATGCGTCTACATAAATGTACTCTAGAAATATCTAGTGCTGTGCAAATCAGTTGCAAATAACACGTTTTCTTGACAGACGTGCTAGCATAGATGAGTCTAGCATTTGGGTGACTGAGGCATTATGGCTGATTGGAACAACTTATCAATTATATGAGAGAAATGCTAAAATACAGATCGCGTAGAAGTTCTATACAGTTCCCTGCTTTTAGTAAGATGTGACAAACATGGCGACATGTCTGCCACATATCAGCAGTCTGATCACCAGACATGTCTGCCACATGTCTGTGAGCAGCAAACTGCAGTGTGCTCATCATACTACGAACAATAACCCATTAATCCAATCTCTCCATGCATTATTTTCAAGTCATCAAAGCCGAAGAAAAAAGGAGAAGAAATAGAAGAAGATACCTTCCTCTGCAATCTCTGGTTTCTGACTTTTGCACTCTCCTTCCGAGTATTCGCTCTCGATGTGATCACCAAATGCTTTGGAAAGGTATCCATGGAGGCATGACAATCCATTGGTTAAAACACTCAACCATGGGAGGAACATACAAGCAGAAGAAAACAATGTTCAAAGTAGCACATACCTTAATATTCTTTTAATTAGAAGAAGAAAAACAAATAAAATGTGTGAAACAATAATATTCTTTTAATTAGAAGTAGAAGAAAAACAAATAAAACATGTGAAATGAAGAGTTCATGCCACACAACAAAGAGTGCCATATGTCACCCAAATATGCAGATATTGTGTTATTTCAATGAGAATTAGTGTAAGGGTGATCTCTGGCAGTGCTAAAACTTGCAACATGACACACTTGAGTGAAGTTTTAAAGGTGTGTTTGCAAGCGCCATCAAATTGAATTCCACCGGTTAATGTAATGAAGTGGAACCATATTGAGATATGCTACTATTTTATTGATAATAAGGACTTTAAATTGCAATTACATTAGTTTCAACTTTCAAGTTGGACTCGGAAGGAATGCAATTGCAACTTGAGTCCTTGTCATGAATAATAGGAAACATCTGTAGTGTTTGATGCACACCTTCAAACAAAGTTACTCTCATGCTAAGATGTTGACACTTACTACATGCTAAGTGGTTTCCATGGTGGTTAATGTTACTTCCAATGGTCATTTTCCAGTTGACACTTGTTAGAGTGCCATGCCGCTCGGCAGTGAATATTCTTCCGCCACATGGTGCAATAAAACCTATGTCATGCCACGGTGGGCCATTTATAACATGGAAGGGAAAAAGAAGAAGAAAAAGAAGCATTGAGGAATCCTTCTTACTTTTAGCAGAGAGACAACGGCGGCTAAATGAGTTTAAACGGGTTTGGAAGATACTAAGGCTGAGAACTGCGGCAGACGAATGGGCACGAGTGCCATCAGCTTTTGCAAATTTTTTTTTTTTTTTAAAAAAGTCCAGGAATTTAATCATAGGACACATGTAAGAAAACAAATAGACAATCTTAAAAACTTGCAAACTCTCTCTACACCATCCTTTTTTTTTTGTACATGTGGCCTACCTGATAGTCAAACAAACTGATTTTTTTGTCACAATGCAAAGGACAAGTGAAAACTACCTGGAATTTCACGTAGTTCCTTCGCAGTACAAGTTGCCTGTACTTGTCCAACCTGAAAACAACCAAAAAGAGGTGCAAGAAAATCAGCAGACCTGCTTTAAAATGGTGAAATAATTTGAGAAATGGAATTTTGGCCCAAACCTGCATTAAACCTAAAATCTCTACATCTTCTCCAATTTTATGAGTGTATTAAACTTAAACTTAATTGAATACTATCACAAAAGACATAAGCATACCCAAAAAAACTTAGACTTAAGTGCCACGATACCTGCATTCACATTGGGCAATCAGCAGATTGCTTTCCTTCGCAATAGGCAATTTCTGTTGGAAGCAAATTAGAGATCAACAGTTGCACAACAAAAGACAACACGAACTAAACTGAGAACTGCAGTATCATTGTACACAGGCTGGATACAGGATTGTAGAATATTGGTTGGTTTAGTTATCATCTAGTGCAGTATCATTGTACACAGGCTGATTTTTTTTTTTGGTTGATCAACACATTAAGCTGGACACATGGCCAACAATAGAAACTTTGGAAGATTTGACAAGAGTCCAGATTCAATGTATATGTGCCAATCTGATGAATTGACCAGCCTACTTGTAGGCTAGGACATCTATAAAGTGGGGCTCCCTGAAGCACATCTCGGACATCTTCAACAATGGCTAGGTTGATACATATAGTCACACTCTGATATAAAGGTGCATATGGCAGTGCCAAAACTCCATAATCCAAATCCAAATGGCATATTATAAGCTGATTTCTAAGTAACAATCCAGACCATAAATCCTTCTACATGATACACACCTTTTGAACAAAGTTTTTGTCAATTTTATGGCAACTGGCTGAATATTTTAAAATATAAAAAAGCCAAAGCTTACATATATAGCAATCATGGTACTCATGCTTAGCAGGTTGCATTACTCAATGCTCAGGTCAACATCAAAATCAGAATTCCATTTTTTCCCCTTTTCCAATAACTCACCTTGGTCAAAGATTCAAAGGATTATGTACTTTACATTGCATCAAACCTGAGGCATACAATGGCAGTAACGATGCATGCAAAAATCAGGATCAACATGTAGCACCGGCACCTGAGTTATATGTCACTGTATATATAACTGCATAAATGGTTCTAGAGAGCTAATTCAAATAAATCATGGTTACAGTTGTAGGATTGGTCCCAAGTAACATTTAGTTTAGTTATTATGCTGATTTCCATTTTAGAAGTTGTATAATTCCATGTGCATGAGCAATACCAGAGTATGCATGTTAATCATTAGATATCTAGAAAATTGCCAAAAACATGGACAGGTTTCGATGCCAAGGATAAGACCTTTTCAAAATTCTGTCGACAGCAAATTTCTTATTTGAATAATAAAAACTTAAAACAAATTGCGTATCAAGATTCCAAGTAAAACCAAAAAGTATCAATCCTTGGGGCATATGGTACAACTGATACATTCAGCACATCCAATCTGGAGACACTCGTCTTGGTTATGTTGTTTTTACTTTAGTTAAAAATAAAAATAAAAATCCAGGAGAACGAGAAAAATGAAAAAGAAAATTTGGAATTTTAGTTGAGGATAATGAAAGGTTATTGATAGGTTATTGATATCGGCACCCACCGCAGTGATAAATACATCCTTTAATTTCCAATTTTTGGTAAGAAATGGTATAACTTACACCTATGGGCTTCCGTATCACTGAAAGTCGAAAGGGTGATTGTGAATGGTGGCTCCTAACTAAAACTCGATACATGCATATTAGAATTGTTTTCCTCAGTAAATTAAAGAATGCAACCCCTTGAAGGCAAGAAATGAACTAGACCAAAGTCCACGGGCCTCATTCATACAAACTGAAAACCTAAATTTACAAACTTTACACTCCACCCAAACATTGTATGGTACCTCTTTTAAGATTGTTTTGTTTCTAAA
Organism: Magnolia officinalis; assembly: GCA_021015155.1. Lineage (NCBI taxonomy): Eukaryota > Viridiplantae > Streptophyta > Magnoliopsida > Magnoliales > Magnoliaceae > Magnolia > Magnolia officinalis. The sequence continues at coordinate 60,376,720 of JAJHSJ010000012.1, forward strand.
CCATATTTCTCCACCTATTGATAGGTTTCTAGTCAAGAGTATTTTTAGTTCATTGCCAACCAAATCAGGGCCCAAAATATCAACGGTTCAGATCAGTTTGGATTGATGAACCATGCGTCACACTTGTACAATATGAAAATCTGAAAGGGTATTCTACAAACTCTCTGCCCAAGCCTTTTTAAGGATTTACATTGTTCCAAGGAGGAACATAAGTTCTGCACCGGAGTGATGGCTCTTTTCCCCAAAGCCAGGGATCCATTTGCAACCACACCATCACACACACATACAAGAACATAAAAAACAGGTATCTATGCCTTGCCAAGTGGTTATGATACTCACCTCCTGTATTGAACCGGCACAATATCAGCTTTTTTCTCTGCAATTTCCATGAAAGCTGACTCAGACATCTCAAAGTGCTCTCGGGGGTAGTTGCACCAGCCACCATAATCGCTAGGGAGCCCGTAATTTGGAGGGCAGAAATCTGTCGTGGTGACAATAACAAAAGGGCTCCCTTGCAGACACTAGAGGATATGGTCGACGCATCTCAGCTCAAAGCAACCGCCGCAGGTACTCCCTCTGTTAAACAACCCAGTACTTAACCCAGCACTGTATTTTCCATAGCTCTTCTTGTGAAGATCTCCATATCCCCAGGCACCTCCTATAATAATTAGAAAAGAAAAAGAAAAAAGAAAATATCAGTTTGACAGAACTGAAACATGGGTCCGGTTTTGCAAATCCAAATACAAAATGTAATTTGGAAAACTGCATTTGTTTGATTGCTTTTGTGCTCATAGAACATTAGAACCCAAATATCAGCAAAGAAACTCAAAACTGTTTGGCGCTGACACTAGAATGTAATCCAACAATTTATTTTTTTTTGCAAAAACGGTGGCCCACAAAACTTGGTGACATCACTTTAGTAATGAGATAACTGCTAAAGCCGTCAGTAGCTAATCTGCATCCATTATCATATCTGTCTGATTTCAGAAACATAAGAGTCTAGATGCGCGAGGATCGCCTAATGATCCAATCCAAGGCCTTTTTTGTGAGCGTGATTGAAAGGAGCACTCAACTGAAATTTGCATTTCTTATGGAGGTTTGTTAGAATACATCCTTTTAAGTATTTCAATATGATGCATTGGAACTTTATCCGTTGATCTTGGATGAGATTTTTTTTTTCAATATGAGACAGGAATGACGAATCCAATATCAGAAATCTGTAAATCCAGAAAACCCAAAAAAAACAGATATCAGAATCCGTAAATCCAGAAATCCGTAAATCCAGAAATCCGTAAATCCAAAAATCCATAAATCCGTATATATATCCAGAAAACCCAAATCCAGAAATCCGTAAATCCGACACTCCAAAAAACCCAGATATCAGAATCCAATAACAAACGCAATCGAATTTCAAACGAGAATAGAAAGATGGAAGGGAGCTACAACTAGGTTTTGGGGATCTAAATTAGATAAATGAGTACATACCTAGATTGAAGACCTCAGCTTGAAAAAGGCGAAAGGGAGGCCGTTTTCGACGAAGAACCGAAGAGAAATGGAATTCATAAGAGGGGGAAATGGAATTCGAAAAGGGTTTTAGAAATCCCTCTTCGAAAATGAAATTTGCATTCAAATCCACACAATGTGTGTTTTACATCATTTAAATAATATCATATGTTATCATCCGTTCATTTAACGGACCACCTAATAGTTGTTTATAATTTTATTATATGGTAAAATTATAAATATTAGCAATCTACAAGTGTAACCACTATTTGGATGGTCTGGATAACCCTAAATCATTGCCACAAGTTATATAAACAAATCACCACCATTTACATTATATTCCCCAACTAGCAACTACCACTTACGTTTCCAATACGGACGGGTTTGGCCAGTGATGCTGGTCGGTGCTATGTGGCCCCACTATGATCAATGTGTTATATCCACACCATCCATCCATTTTGAGATATCATGTTAAGTCATGAGCCAAAGAATGAGGCAGATAAAAATCTGTAGTGGACCCCACCACAGAAAACAGCGGGAGAGTGATTCCCACCGTTGAAACTATCCTAAGGCCCATCATAATGTTTATTTGAAATCCAACCTGTTCAAAAGTTTAAGAAGACATGAAATAAGGGAAACACACAAATATCAGCTTGATCTGAAACTTTTGTGGCCTTTAAAAGTTTTTAACGGTGGGCTTCCCTGTCCCACTGTTTTTTGTGTTGGGGTCCACTGGAGCTGTGGATTTAACTCATTCTTTGGATATTGCAAATGATTGAAAGGTGTGGATATAAAACATACATCATGGTGGGGCCCACAGAACTTGTTGACGTCACTTCAGTAGCTAGTCTCGCTACTCCCCCTAACACTAGCCTCGTGGGTTGTGGTCGGTGCTCTGTGGGCCCCACCATAATGTATGTATTTCATCCTTTACGTTTATCCATTTTTAAAGATTATTTTAGGGATTTATCCCAAAAATGAGAGGTATATAAATCTTAGGTGGACCACACCACATGAAACAATAGTGATTGGATATCCATCATTAAAATCCTCCTAAGGCCCAATGTACTGTTTATTTGACATCCAATCTGTTTATTAGGTCATACAACCCTAGATGAAGGGGAAAAACAAAAATCATCTCGATCCAAAACTTTTATGGCCCCCAAAATGTTTTTAATGGTTGACGCTCATTCAACACTGTTTCCTGTAATGTGGTCCATTTCAGATTGGGATGTACCTCATATTTGGTCTCATGTCGTAAGATGATCTTTAAAAATAGATGAACGGCATGGATGAAACACATACATCATGGTGGGCCCATAGAGCACCGACCAGCAGCCATTGGCTGGTGTCAGGGGGAGTAGCCAATCCGATCCCCTTATTTGTGGTGTAGTCCATTTAATCTTTGGATATGATTCATTTTTTGGATAATTCTCTAAAATCATCTCGAAAAATGGATGAACGGTGTAGATTGATCCCAAATTTTTGATAAATCCAAAACTCAAGCGGACCATGCCACACGAAACAGTGTGGAATAATGATTTCCGCCGATGATACCTTCCTTGGGCCCACAATAATGTTTATTTTTCATCCAACCTGTTCATAATATAAAAAAGATATGACTGAAGAGAAAACACAAACATCAACTTGATCCAAAACTTCTATGGCCTTCAAGAATTTTTCAATGGTAGAGGTTCAATCACACTATTTCCTGTGGTGTGGTCCACTTGAGCTTTGGATATGCTTCCTTTTTGTTCTTTAGACTTAAAATTATCTGTTAACGTGGATAAACGGAATGGATAAAATAAATAAATAACGGTGGACCCCACAAAGTTTACTTCGGTAAAGGAAATGACTAACCCACCTAAATGTAGAAGGGTTTCCTTAAAACATTTATAATCATATATTGGGCTTGCCTTAATGTGATTCACATATCCAACCCACTCATTATGTGTGTCCCACTTGGATGAGGGGTCAGACCAAGTTTTAGCCGCATCCAAAACTCACGTGGGCCCCACCAAGTGCTTTTATATTTTTTATGATGTCTTGACATGGTTTTAGATGGTATGGTCCACTTGAGTTTTGTTTACGGATGATTTTTGAGATATCTCATAACCTAAAGGGGACACATTGAATGCACGGTGTTGATGTTCGACACACATCATGATGGCGCCCACAAAACTTATTAACATCAATTCGTAGGTTCTCTCGAGGTCAATAAGTTGGGTCACAATTTTGACAATAATATTTAGCCCATTTTATATGTATAGCCCATTCACTCTATTTTATTGATCAATACTCTCAATTTGACTAGTTACTCGCCCCAATCAGGCTAGCTACATGTGAGAAAGGTATTGGGATACAAGATTGATAGACAGTTTGAGTGAAATTTGATTTAAACATATGAAGTTATTTACTCCACAATTTGGACTAATTCGATTGTCCAAAAACGGTTAAATGTTCAATTAGTAGATGTGCCAAATTATTTATTAAAAAATAATTCTTTCACAGATAAATATCAATATCCATTTAAAAAATACATTTTTTTTTTCAAAATGTATTTTTTTTTACTCTTAAATTTTCTTTGAAAACTTTTAACAAAATATCATTTTTATTATAAAATATTTCAAAAAATAAATTAAAATACAAATTCTGAATTTTTATTTTCAAAATATCTTAAATTTTCACAATTTTTAATTTTTTTCCCAAAAATTCCAAAATGCGATTTTTTTCTTCAAAAGTATTATGTTGTTTTCAACTTTTCAATTTTTTTAAAAAAATTATATATATTTTTTCAAAATCTTAGTATTTTTATAAATAAATTTTTCTTTTAATTTCGAATTTTGAACATTTTCAACTATTTTTCAAAATCACAAAAATTTTCTACTTATTTATTTTTCGTTTTAAAATGTTTGTTTTTTGATGAAGTATCGATTTTTTAATATCGTTTTATTTTAAAAAATTTCAATTCTTTTTCACTTCTCTATTTTTTTTAAAAGCATTTTATTCAAACTTGTCAATTTTTATTGAACTTCACAATTTTTATTTATTTTTTTTTTTTCAAATTTCAAACTCTCATTTTCTTTTAAAAATATCTTCATTTTTCAACATTGTGAAAAATTCTGCATTTTTAAAAATATTTTTAACTTTCTTTTTCAGGATATTATTTTTTTTCTCAAAATCAAATGCTTTTTTTTTTTTCAAATTTATCAACTTTATTCAAAATTCTTTTTTGTTCCCACAAAATAGATTTTTATTAAATTACGATTTTTATTTTTTCAACATCTAATTTTTTTCTCAAACATTGTTAAATTTTTTTAACTTCTCGATATTCTTTTTCATGTGATATTGCAAATCATTTAAATATTAATTTTAGATTAAAAATTAAAAATAAAAATTCCACTCATTTGATATAAAAACAGAATAAATTTTCTTTTTCCATTAAATCAATTATTAAAAAATAATCTTAGATACAAATATGTACAATTAAACCACCGAAATCGAAATTCTAAAAAAAAAAAAAATCTATTAGACTACAAAAAAACTTAATTTTCCACCATATTCTTAAAAAAAAAATGAAAAATTAATGTGGAGGCAAAAATCCTTTTACGACGGACCATGTCCGTCGCAAAATTCCTTATACGACGGACCATGATCCGTCGCAAAAGCAGCTGAAAAGCGCGCCATTCGGTGTTTTGGGCGGGCATTTAGAGGTGTCGCAAAATCGAATTTTCCGACGGATTTGGTCCGTCGCCTATTAACGACATACCAAAATCCGTCGTAAATTAGATTTTAGCGACGGATTTTGGTCCGTCGCCAAATTCAGCGACGCTCAGACTACGAACTTTCGACACAGGATTTGCGACGGACTTTTTCAGTTAGCGACGAATTAAATCCGTCGTTAAACCAAAAGATTTTAGCGACGGACGAAGTCCGTCGTAACAATACGTCGCAAATTGGCCAATTTGGCGTAGTGAATTACTGTTCACTCCCCAAGTATAGGGTTGTGATGTAGTAATAACTCGATAAGACCGAGGTCGAATCCACAGGGATTGAAACCTGTACGTTATCTGAAAATAACCAGATCTGGAACTAGGCTAAGATGAAAACTAAACCAATTGTGTTTTGAAGAATAATAGTGAAATATTGATCTAAATTTAGAAAATTCAGAGAAGAGAACTAGGGATTCAGGGGATCCACTTGTAGAGATCAGGGAGATTACGCTTGATTTACGACCTCAACTGAAATTGAACTATTTTCGATTAAATTTTCAAGGAGATGAAAGGTGTGAGACTCGGAATCAATTTCATCACAAAACCATGCCCATGAGACAAAGTAAACAACAAAACGAAGCCAATCCACAACCAATCAACAATGAATGTTAGAAAAGGTTCTGTCATCCGACCATGTCCAAGGGACAATGATGAATAACCGGATTTCCTAACATCAAGATAAAAATAAAGGAATTACATAAAGCTATCACAGATTAATTGTAATTGCAGTCACAAAAAATCATTAAAAACTATATGTAATTTCTTAAATCAACAACTGGAAAAATAGTTCAATGTATATGATCCAAGCCATAAAATCCCATCATATTACAAGCTTCACCCCTTAGCCCTAGCTAAGGGGTTTAGCCAACCATGTTGGCTAGATCAGTCAACAGCAAAGGAAGAACACAGTAAAAAAATACTTCCTTCTCTCTCCCTGTCTCTCTCTCTCTGTACGTGGATTCAGCTGCCGTGAATGAGATCCCCTCCCTCTGCTCTTTGTCTCACTTTTATATCTGATGAACCTCGTCGGTCGCTGAAGAGTGCAGAAACTTCCGCAGCAGGAGTCGGTGATATGTTTTCCGCGCTCCTTCACAAGTCCGGTTACGGTAGTTACTGTGGGGCCCATGATCAATGTTATGCATGGAATCCATTCCATCCATTGTGTTTGCAGCTAGAATTCACCTAGAAACAACCGATTTTGGAATGTTTTTGACGCGGCCAAAGGTAGAAATTACGATGTAATCAGTGCAAGCTGTCCGTTTTGTGACCTTTGAACCTAACACATGAGCGTGCATGGGTACACGAGATCAACGTGGGTCTGACTATATCGCTCCTCTCTTCATGATAGACGACTCGGATCACCCATTTGATCCACGATGATGGCCCACCAAGACAACCCGCAGCCTCTGTTTCGCAATCCGAACAGAGGACGCGATTCCTCTGCGTCGGTGGTGTCGGTGGGCCCACTGTCTAAATTTTATGGTGAATCCGAGCCGTCCAGTATCTGTATAATGAAAAACCGGTCGGATATGGGAAATTTTAGATCTGTTTTGGCGAGGCCCATAAAATTCTCACCCGACCGTTCGTCCTGCATAAGAACGGTTGAAATATGATACCTGCTACTTCTTGGCAAAATATCCACCTAGGTGACATTCAAAACCCCCCTCCAGACATGATGAACGGATCCGATCCTTGATTTGCGCGATGATGGTGGGCCACAGCACGTCCCGACGATCGCCTGTGCGGACGACTGCGAAGCTGAAAACGGAAATTTCCGTTTTCTAATACGGGATCGGGTCAGCGCCTCCTTTGACCAGTCAGTCGTTTTGATGCGGTGCGGGAGTGCACCGCCTGTGCACTCCCACATGTACACGTGGGGTCCACTGTAATGTGAGAAATCCACGCCGTCCATCTCGTTTATCATCTTATGTAAGAAATTGAGACCAAATTTTGGAGCGTATCCAGATATCATGTGGGCCCCACTTAGTGAATTAAGGGGCTGATCTGTCCATTGGACCACTTCCCGAGATCTTCAATGGCTGAAATTTAATATGTACGGTTAATTTACGGCCCCCATCACATGTATGAAGTTTCGAGTCAATCGGATGGCGGGAACCATGTGATCTTGCATTTTGCACCAATTTCAGGCCTCTTTAACGTGAACGGCTTGATTTTCTCGGATCCTTGGCGTGTAAATTCTTCAATATCGGTCCTCTGGAGTCCGTCCATTGCTGTGGTGATTTCAGAGCATCAAATACACACTTTTAGTACCTTTTTATAGCCCACACTTGCAAATGTACCTTGCATCACAAACACGATTAAATTAGGCTTTTAAACGGTGGCATGTTCATAAATCCGGTAATATCTGGGGTCTAATATGCAATATTTGACCCTCAACATAACCCCCAACCAGCATTTCGCTAGTCCCGAGCAAAATATGCGAAGAATAAGTTGAGAATTACAGGGTAATTTCCATGAAACCGAGTGATATTTTTGAAGAACGATTCAGATATGAGAAATCTAAGATTCATGAATGTTGGGCATAAATTTCTCCTGGAGGTAAGCGCATGGTAGACTTCATAATCAAGTTCAAATATTAATCCATTACTAGAATAATTCTACACATTGAGTTCCATGAGTGTATAGTGTGATCTCAGCTTATCAACATTAGGATCTACTTCTTTCTTTCATGATATCATTGGTAATAAATAAGAAAACCCATAACAATCCAAACCTAAACCAAAACCTGCCTCATAGATCAACATTCCATCCCTCGATTTCTCCATCAAAATTAATGCCAATGAAAGGAATCAAATCCTCACCTATAGGGAGCAAACCTATGGTGAAGATCAATCGCCCAGAAATCTTGTATTTTCTAGCATTTTTTTTTTTTTTCAAAGACAACCATGGGGAATCGACTCTACACCTATGGGGAGCAAACCCATGGTGAATTCCATTCGCCCAACCCTTTCCGCAGGCAGCTATCTTGTAGCTGGGTTTTCTCATTTTCTTTCATTCTTCTTATTGAACATGATGGACAAATTCCCCAGGTTGGTTCCTTTCATGCTTACTGATCACCAAGTCAATCCTTCAATATTGAACTGAAACCTTAATGTGCAAGCAGGATGTGTCTTGTGGAATCATGACTCAATCAATGTTTAAAACTTCTAATCCTAGATTAACAGTTTGAACTTATTGTGAAATCTAACAAATACTGGATCCAAGAGTCATACGTTACCAACTCCACAAATCTTGAAATTCTAAGTGCCCTAGATGGCCGTTAAAATCACTTCGAATTCACAGAAATTCCAGAAAAATTAAAAATTTTCACAATTTTTGCTCAAGACTAAGAAAATTACTGATTAGGAAACCTAATGTCCCACCCCCAACTTAAAATCTACATTGTCCTCAATGTAAAAGATGTAAGCATGCAATGCACATGGGAAAACGAAAGTAAATGAGAAGTGATGGGGAGATAGTACCTGGACAAAAGAATCAAGGGGCTTTTCCATAAAGGTATCAACATGAAAGCAAGTCAGCCCAAGAGAGAAAGCATAACAAAAAAATAAAATCTTACCTATACCACTTTCGTAGGTGCTCTCGATTGCATTTAGCGTATGCAATAAGCCTTTAAACCCCTAGGTTGCCCCTAGTGGACGAGTTGTAGTCTCGTGAGGGTTTGCAGCAGTGTTACCCACAAACATTGAATTAACTAGTCATGAAATCAAAAGCTGGGTTGCCTCCCAGGAGCGCTAAGTTTAACGTCTTCAGCCAGACTAAAGAAACTACCCTAATCCTATGAAAACAAGAAACCTACCTATACCTCCATCAGACTAGGAGATCATTCCTGATAAACAGGATCAGTCAGAGGCATGGACATGTCCTCTGAATCAAATTTCTCGACAAATGGCTTTAAGCGATGTCCATTTACTTTAAACTCCTTGCCATTGTCGGGGTCTCTTATCTCGACGGCCCCATGAGGATATGCAGTAACGACAATGTAAGGACCGGTCCAACGAGATCGAAGCTTACCCGGAAAGAGATGTAATCGAGAATTATACAAAAGGACTTTCTGACCTGGCGTGAATGATTTTCGTAGAATGTGTTGGTCATGAAACGCCTTCATCCTGTCCTTGTAAATTCTCGAGTTCTCGTACGCGTCGTTCCGGATTTCTTCAAGTTCATTTAATTGAAGTTTGCGTAGCGAGCCAGCGTTGTTCAGATTGAAATTTAGATTTTTGATTGCCCAGTAGCTCTATGTTCCAACTCCACAGGCAAGTGGCAAGCCTTCCCATAGACGAGTCTAAAGGGAGACATTCCAATAGGGGTTTTAAAGCAGTACGGTATGCCCATAAGGCATCGGTCAATCGAATTGACCAATCCTTACGGTCAGGGTTAACCGTTTTCTCCAAAATGTGTTTGATCTCCCTATTGGAAATCTCAACTTGCCCACTTGTCTGTGGGTGGTATGGGGTGCTCACCTTATGAGAGATACCGTATTTCTTCATTAAACTCTCAAATGGTCTATTACAAAAGTGTGAGCCCCCATCACTAATAATGGCTCGAGGCGTTCCGAATCGAGAAAGGATGTTTTCTTTCAGGAATTTAATGACCGTGCGGTGGTCATTGGTTCGACACGGAATCGCTTCGACCCATTTAGTGACATAGTCTACGGCAAGCAAAATATATAAATTCCCAAAAGATTGGGGGAATGGCCCCATGAAATCGATGCCCCAGCAATCAAATGCCTCTATGATAAGAATGGGATTCAAGGGCATCATATTTCGACGGGACAATGCTCCCAATTTCTGACAACGCTCACAAGCTTTGCAAAACTCATGAGTGTCCCTGAACATAGTGGGCCAATAGAAGCCACACTGCAGAATTTTGGCCGTGGTCTTTTTTGCAGAAAAGTGACCACCACAGGCCTGTGAGTGACAGAAGGAGATGACACTCTGATGCTCATTGTCTGGCACACATCTCCTCAAGATTTGGTCTGGGCAATATTTAAACAAGTATGGATCATCCCAGAAGAATTTGCGCACCTCGGTGAAAAATTTCTTCTTATCTTGCGCAGTCCAATGTGTCGGTATGGAACCTGTGGCAAGATAATTGGCGATATCAGCGAACCAAGGTGAATGAGAGACTCTGAACAATTGTTCATCAGGGAACATGTCATTAATCTGTGTCGTCTCAAAGGAATCAGAGGGATTAAGGCGAGAAAGATGGTCAGCCACTACGTTCTCTACTCCCTTTTTATCTTTTATTTCTAGGTCAAATTCCTGGAGTAGGAGGATCCATCTTATCAGGCGGGGCTTAGCATCATTCTTAGACAGAAGATACTTAAGCGCTGCGTGATCAGTGTAAATAATGATCTTGGATCCAATCAAGTAGGACCTAAATTTGTCCAAGGCGAACACTACGGCTAAGAGTTCCTTTTCCGTAGTCGAGTAGTTCACTTGGGCAGGATTTAGAGTCTTACTTGCGTAATGAATAACGTAGGGTTTCTTATCTTTTCTCTGGCCTAGAACTGCCCCAAGAGCATAATCAGACGCGTCGCACATAAGTTCAAAAGGAATGCTCCAGTCAGGTGGCTGTATGATAGGTGCACTAGTCAATATGCCCTTAAGCTTAGTGAAAGCTTCCTGACATGGTTCAGTCCACTCGTATGGTGCATCCTTTTGAAGTAGATTACATAGAGGACGAGAGATGAGACTAAAGTCCTTTATGAATCTTCTGTAAAACCCGGCGTGTCCTAAGAAGGATCGCACGTCCCTTATGTTCTTGGGTGGAGGTAGGTTAGAGATAAGATCGATTTTGCCTTATCCACCTCGATTCCTTTGGATGAAATAATGTGTCCAAGGACAATTCCCTTCTGAACCATGAAATGGCACTTCTCCCAATTAAGTACCAAGTTCTTTTCTTCACATCTTTTCAGCACACATTTAAGACTTTCCAAGCACTCGCTGAAAGATGGACCGAAGACAGAGAAATCGTCCATGAAGACCTCTAAATATTGCCCCACCATGTCAGAAAATATGCTCATCATACATCGCTGAAAGGTGGCAGGAGCATTACATAGTCCAAACGGCATCCTTCGGTAAGCAAAGGTGCCGTAGGGACATGTAAACGTAGTCTTTTCTTGGTCTTCAGGGGCGATCTCTATCTGATTGTAGCCCGAATACCCGTCAAGGAAACAGTAATAGGAATGACCAGCTAACCTTTCCAAGATCTGATCAATGAAGGGCAAAGGAAAGTGGTCTTTCCTCGTGACGGTATTTAATTTCCTGTAGTCAATGCACATCCTCCAACCAGTAGTGACTCTAGTCGGCACGAGTTCATTATTGGCATTGGCTACGATGGTGATCCCGGACTTCTTAGGAACCACCTGAGTTGGACTCACCCATTGACTATCGGATATAGGGTATATGATACCCACATCCAATAGTTTAAGAACCTCGGCCTTAACCACTTCCTTCATGTTTGGATTTAGTCTACGTTGTGGTTGCCGAGCTGTCTTCGCATTATCCTCAAGATATATGCGGTGAGTACAAATCGAGGGGTCGATTCCCTTGAGGTCCGCGATTGTCCATCCAAGGGCTCCCTTATGCTCCAGGAGAGTAGATATAAGCATACTCTCTTGTTCTTTCTCAAGGTGGGCAGAAATCACCACCGGGTATGTCTCATCTTGACCTAAGTATGCATATTTTAAATCAGAGGGCAAAGGTTTTAGGTCAAGCTTCGGTGGCTTGAGGTTAGACGGTAGAGGCACTTCATCAGTGTGGGGTAACTTTTCAAATTGAGGCCTCCACCGGTTAACTTCAAGTACCGGTACCGCATCAAGCATGGCACACGTCTCCCTAATTATGTCATCATCAAACTCATGGGAGTGGGCCAGGCACGTCTCTAGAGGATCAGAGGATAAGGTAAGGGGTGTCCTATCTTCCACGAAAGTATCGATCATGTTAATATCGTGGATATCGTCATCTTCCTCTACCCGTCTGCCAGTGTTGAAAAAGATATTCATTTCTAATGTCATATTCCCGAAAGACATACTCATGACACCATTCCTGCAATTGATAATTGCGTTTGAAGTGGCAAGGAATGGGCGACCAAGAATGACGGGAATCTGAGTGCTTGTATTGTTGATGGGTTCGGTATCCAGGATGATGAAATCTACTGGGTAGTAAAATCGATCAACCTGGACCAACACATCCTCAATTATTCCTCTTGGTACACGAACAGAGCGATCAGCAAGTTGTAGTGTAGTTAAGGTGGGTTTTAATTCACCTAAACCCAACTGTTTGTATACCGAGTAGGGAATAAGATTAACGCTCGCTCCTAAGTCAAGAAGTGCGTGATCAATTCGATAGTCCCCAATTACACATGATATGGTTGGGCTACCGGGGTCTTTGAATTTTTGCGGCACATCTTGTTTTAGGATGGCACTCACTTTCTCAGTCAGGAAGACTTTCTTTTGAATATTTTGCCGTCTTTTGGTCGTACATAAGTCTTTCAAGAATTTGGCATAGGAAGGTATTTGTTTCACGGCATCAAGTAGAGGTATGTTGACCTTCACTTGTTTCAACACCTCTAGAATATCCTGAGAGTTAGAGAGAGGTTTTGGTGCAACCAACCGTTGGGGAAATGGAGCAACTGGCTTCCTTGAGGTTCCGGTTCTAACTCTGGTGGGGCATGGCTAGATCCATCTTCTTTATCCACTTCCGGGTCCTTAGACTTTTCAGCCCTAACCGGAATGGTTTTGTCAATGATTTTTCCACTCCTAAGAGTGGTGATGGATTTAGCTTGCTCCATCTGATTTGAAGAGCTTGGGTCGCTAATTTCATATTGCGATTTAGGATTGGGAAGAGGTTGAGCTGGGAAGCTCCCCTTGTTCCCAATCGCATTTTCAGCCTTAAGTCCTTGTATTGCTTTTGTAAGGTCTTGAAAGGCCTGTAGCATACCCTGATTGAAAAGCTCTTGCTTTTGAAAATGTTTCAGAACCGGATCCTCTTGAGGTTTCTCTTGAGTTGGATTTTGATTTAGGAAACCTTGAGGTGTAGCGGTTTGTCCATTCCTCCAACTGAAGTTTGGATGGTTCTCCAGCCAGGATTGTATGTGTTAGAGGTGGGCCCACTAAAAGGTCTTTGGTAATTGCTTACAGCATTGGATTGCTCATTCAATACCTCTTGAAAGGCAGATATAGTTGGGCAATTCTCAGTAGTGTGAATGTTGCAACCACAAATACTACAAACAATTTCCTTGGCCTTATCCTTCTTTAATTCCATGGCCTCGAGTTTTCGAGTGAGATTGGCTACCTTGGCGTTAATATCATCATCCTCTTTCAGGAGGTACATTCCACCTTTTTCTTTGGAATGAGTCGGCCTAGGCGTAGTACTCGGTCTAGGGGAGATGTCCCATGTTTGTGTGTTCTCAGCAAGTTTATCAAAGTAGTCCCACACCTCATCGACACCTTTATTCATAAACTCCCCATTACACATTGTCTCAACTAATTGGCGCATGGGAGATGTCAGTCCATCATAGAAAAAATTCGTGATGCGCCACGTTTCAAAACCATGTTGTGGGCATGAACTGACAAGATCTTTGAACCGCTCCCAACATAGGAAGAATGTTTCATCTTCCCTTTGGGCGAAGTTCATGATCGACTTCCTAAGGGTGTTCGTCTTATGATATGGAAAAAACTTTTTAATGAACTCCCTTGTCATGTCATTCCATCTGCCAATAGATTGAGGACGTAATGAATGTAACCACGTCTTGGCTTTCTCTTTCAAAGAAAAGGGAAAGAGTTTTAACCTAACTGTGTCATCAGACACGTTAGGAAAGTATAGGGTAGTCATGATCTCATCGAATTCTTTCAGATGTAGATATGGATTCTCTGACTCAAGCCCATGAAATTTAGGAAGGAGTTGGATCACCCCTGGCTTGATATCCATATGTCCTGCATTCTCCTGAAAAACCATGCATGAGGGCGTACTCACCCCCGCCGGTTGTAAGTAATCTCGTAAGGTACGAGGCGGGGGTGCTTGATGCACCTCATTCTCATCCTGGACATCTTTCACCCTAGGTTGGGGTAGACGAGGTTGATTTTCAGCCATATCCTCAATTAACTCAGGGGAATTCGAGCGGTGTCTAGTCCTGCGATGGACAGTTAACCCCTCAACTAATCCTCCTTCAGTCAAGAGACGTCGAGTGTTGTCACGAGCCCACTTGGGCATGAAACACTCACAGCCCTCAATCAAATTCTAAACCTAATCCTAAGAAGGGAAATAAAAATCTAAAAAGAAAGAGAGGGTTGGAAGGAAGTTACCAAATTTGGAGTCCCTAAATTAAGAACCTGCAAAAAGAAACCAAAAAGAGATTAGTTCCTAAAAATAGAAATTAGAAAGTTTCTAAAAATAAAGGAAGAATGAGTTAGTTTCTAAAATTAGAAAGAGTCTCTAAAAAGGAAAGTAACTAACCTAGTTTCTAAAAACAAAAGAGGAAGGTTCTAACCTAGAGTTAGAAAGTTCTAAATTAGAAATCTTAATCCTAAAATAGAAAGTAATGTGAGTTTCTAAAAAGGAAAGAATTTCTAAAATAAATGAAAGCCTAGAAATAGAAAATTCTAAAAATAGAAAGTAGAGAAATTCTAACCTAAAATTAGAAAATCCTAAGAAGAGAAATAGCAGTAAACTAGTTTCTAATTTAGAAAAAGAGAAATTCCTAAGAGAGTATAAAATTTCTAAAACAAAAGAGGAAAGTTCCTAAACTAGAAAGTAAGTTAATAACAGAAATTCTAAAAATAGAAAGTAGAATTTAGAAAGATCTTACCGAATTAGAAATTTCTGAAAGGCCTACAAAACAGGAAAGTTAGTTTCTAAACAGAAAGTCTTTAAATAGAAAGTTTCTAAAAATAAAATAGGAAACAAAATTAAATTCTAAAAGAGTTAGAATTAGAAACTTGCTAAAAAGGAATCCTAATCTAGAAATAGCAAGGAGAAGAGAAATTACCAATTTAGAAACCTATCTCAGAATCCTACAAAATAAGAAAGTTGGGTTAGTTTCTAAAAAGGGAAAACCAAAAAAAAGAAAGTTACTTAAATATAAAATTTCTAAAAATTAAGAAAACCTGAATTAGGAAATTCTAAAAATAAAACCTAAGAATAAAAATAAAAAAAAGTCCTAATCTCAAACTAATCCTAAAACCAGTTATCTTCAAAAAACGTAGCCGTCAATCCCCGGCAACGGCGCCAAAAACTTGTTCACTCCCCAAGTATAGGGTTGTGATGTAGTAATAACTCGGTAAGACCGAGGTCGAATCCACAGGGATTGAAACCTGTACGTTATCTGAAAATAACCAGATCTGGAACTAGGCTAAGATGAAAACTAAACCAATTGTGTTTTGAAGAATAATAGTGAAATATTGATCTAAATTTAGAGAATTCAGAGAAGAGAACTAGGGATTCAGGGGATCCACTTGTAGAGATCAGGGAGATTACGCTTGATTTACGACCTCAACTGAAATTGAACTATTTTTTATTAAATTTCCAAGGAGATGAAAGGTGTGAGACTCGGAATCAATTTCATCACAAAACCATGCCCATGAGACAAAGTAAACAACAAAACGAAGCCAATCCACAACCAATCAACAATGAATGTTAGAAAAGGTTCTGTCATCCGACCATGTCCAAGGGACAATGATGAATAACAGGATTTCCTAACATCAAGATAAAAATAAAGGAATTACATAAAGCTATCACAGATTAATTGTAATTACAGTCACAAAAATCATTAAAAACTATATGTAATTTCTTAAATCAACAACTGGAAAAATAGTTCAATGTATATGATCCAAGCCATAAAATCCCATCATATTACAAGCTTCACCCCTTAGCCCTAGCTAAGGGGTTTAGCCAACCATGTTGGCTAGATCAGTCAACAGCAAAGGAAGAACACAGTAAAAAAATACTTCCTTCTCTCTCCCTGTCTCTCTCTCTCTTGTACGTGGATTCAGCCTGCCGTGAATGAGATCCCCCCTCTGCTCTTTGTCTCACTTTATATATGATGAACCTCGTCGGTCGCTGAAGATGCAGAAGAAACTTCCGCAGCAGGAGTCGGGTGATATGTTTTCCGCGCTCCCTTCACAAGTCCGGTTACGGGTAGTTACTGTGGGGCCCATGATCAATGTTATGCATGGAATCATTCCATCCATTGTGTTTGCAGCTAGAATTCACCTAGAAACAACCGATTTTGGAATGTTTTTGACGCGGCCAAAGGTAGAAATTACGAGGTGTAATCAGTGCAAGCTGTCCGTTTTGTGACCTTTGAACCTAACACATGAGCGTGCATGGGTACACGAGATCAACGTGGGTCTGACTATATCGCTCCTCTCTTCATGATAGACGACTCGGATCACCCATTTGATCCACGATGATGGCCCACCAAGACAACCCGCAGCCTCTGTTTCGCAATCCGAACAGAGGACGCGATTCCTCTGCGTCGGTGGTGTCGGTGGGCCCACTGTCTAAATTTTATGGTGAATCCGAGCCGTCCAGTATCTGTATAATGAAAAACCGGTCGGATATGGGAAATTTTAGATCTGTTTTGGCGAGGCCCATAAAATTCTCACCCGACCGTTCGTCCTGCATAAGAACGGTTGAATTGAATATGATCCTGCTACTTCTTGGCAAAATATCCACCTAGGTGACATTCAAAACCCCCCTCCAGACATGATGAACGGATCCGATCCTGATTTGCGCGATGATGGTGGGCCACAGCACGTCCCGACGATCGCCTGTGCGGACGACTGCGAAGCTGAAAACGGAAATTTCCGTTTTCTAATACGGGATCGGGTCAGCGCCTCCTTTGACCAGTCAGTCGTTTTGATGCGGTGCGGGAGTGCACCGCCTGTGCACTCCCACATGTACACGTGGGGTCCACTGTAATGCATGTGAGAAATCCACGCCGTCCATCTCGTTTATCATCTTATGTAAGAAATTGAGACCAAATTTTGGAGCGTATCCAGATATCATGTGGGCCCCACTTAGTGAATTAAGGGGCTGATCTGTCCATTGGACCACTTCCCGAGATCTTCAATGGCTTAAATTTAATATGTACGGTTAATTTACGGCCCCCATCACATGTATGAAGTTTCGAGTCAATCGGATGGCGGGAACCATGTGATCTTGCATTTTACACCAATTTCAGGCCTCTTTAACGTGAACGGCTTGATTATCTCGGATCTTTGGCGTGTAAATTCTTCAATATCGGCCCTCTGGAGTCAGTCATTTGCTGTGGTGATTTCAGAGCATCAAATACACACTTTTAGTACCTTTTTATAGCCCACACTTGCAAATGTACCTTGCATCACAAACACGATTAAATTAGGCTTTTAAACGGTGGCATGTTCATAAATCCGGTAATATCTGGGGTCTAATATGCAATATTTGACCCTCAACAGTTACCTGATAAACAATTATTTGTTGTCGTCCAATTACCTTGGTACACCGACATAGCAAATTATCTTGTGACAGGAAAAATTGTTTATCCATTGGACATCACGTGATATGAAAAGATCTTTCACCGAGGTATGTATATTTTTTTTGGAATGATCCCTATTTATTTAAACATTGCCTCCACCAAATCATTATGAGATTTGTTCCAAATAATGAACACTATAAGGTCATCTCCTGTCACTCACAAGCTTGTGGAGGTCATTTTTTCGGCAAAGAAAACTACCGCCAAAATTCTTCAATGTGGTTTCTATTGCTTGACAATGTTTAAAGATACACATGAGTTTTACAAAGCATGTGAACAATGCTAAAAAAAATTGGAAAGAATATCATGTAAAAATATGATGCATGAAAATTTGATCTTAATTGTCAAATATTTTTATTACTGGTATATTGATTTCATGAGACCTTTTCCCCAATCTTTTGGACATCTTTACATCATCCTAGCTATAGATTATATTTCCAAATAGGTGGAGGCGATTCCTTATAGAACTAATAACCACGAAGTAGTTCTATGATTTTAACTGTAATTGCATTGGTGATCATGTTCCTAGTGTGAACCTTTAGATTCCCATTGCCGAAGAAGCTGCCATCATATCTGTCAATAAGACACTCCAGCTCCTTTCTAAGAAGGGTAAAATAAAATTTAAAAAGAGAGAGAGAGAGAGAGATCATTATATCAGATTGAGATGGAAAAAAAAAAGAGAGAGAGAAAATCTCTTGAATAAGAGAGAGAGGATGACGCAGGGGAGGACGTGAGGTCGAGAACCATCTTCCTCAAGAGGATAACTATTCCGAATACATGGAACTTCCCTGGACTCCTCATAGAGACTTCTCGAATCCATGAGGAAAGAAAGCAAGAAAATATAAATAAATTCTAATAAATTCAAAATTGATTGATGAATTTTAAAAAAAAAAAAAATGAGTTCACATCTCTTTAAATAGGGATACCAAGCAATGGGAAAGAAATCAGAATCAAACTACGACTAAAACTCCTAGAATTCGTGACTTACTATAAATAGTAAACTTACTATTTATATACGGTTGTGATGTTTACTAGTGCGCAAGGTTTTCGGCCAAAAATAGTAAGTGTCCTATTTGGCTTCGCCAATATGTTCTCCTAATTTTTTTAAGCTCTTTTCGCGTTGGACACAACTCCTAAAGCCCAACGGATGAAGAGTTATAATCAAACTAAAACTTACTATTTATAGTAAAAGCGGAATTAAAATAGGAAAACGACCGTCGATCTGGCGGTATTTCGCAAATCCGGCTTAGGCAACCTGACATAGCTCGGTTAGGTGGCTAAAGTAGCTCGTTCTAACCCAAAATTATATATTTTACGTCCGATAACTCATTCCGAATTGCGAGATATGCCTAATTTAAGGTCCGACGGTCCGGATCACATTTGTCATTAACCGGGCCTTTTCTAATCCATCTTGGTGATGTAACTATCCGCGACCCTCTCTACATCAGAGGACCTAGCAGTAGATGCAACAACTTGAAAGACCCGAGCAAGAATCTCTTGGAATTGAAAGAATCGGATGAAGAAAGAGCAACTACAGCTTGAAATTTATGTAACATCGCTGCCATTTTGTAGAGGGGAGGAGAGAGAGAGAGAGAGAGAGAGAGAATTGAAGGTGGGGAGAAAGGGAGAGATTCGGGGCAGGGAGATGACGCAAGGAAGGACATGTTGAGGTCGAGCACCATCTTCCTCATGGGGTGTTTGGTGCATGGGATTACATGGGTTTAAGTGGGATGGAATTAGAAAAATGTAATAATTACACGGTGTCAGGGATTGTCGTTTAATCCCATGGCTTGGCATCTGGAATGGAAACAGTTGGTAAATCACCCTACCACTACCGGTCGGTGCTTTGTGGGCCCCACCATGATGTATGTGTATCATCCATGCCGTCCAACCATTCTTCCAGATCATTTTATGGTAAGAGCCCAAAATTGAGTTTGATCCAAATCTCAAGTGGACCACACAGTGTTGATTGAATGGCCACCATTAAAAACTTTTTGGGGGCCACGGAAGTTTTGGATCAAGCTGATATATATTTTTTCCCTTCATCCAAGTCTTTATGACCTAATCAACCGGTTAGATGTCAAATAACCATTACAGTTGGCCTAGGAGGTTTTTAATGGTGGAATTCAATCACTACTATTTTCCCATGGTGTGATCCACCTGAGATTTATGTCTACCTCATTTTTGGGATCAAGCCCTAAAGTTATATTTCAAAATGGATGGACGGCATGGATAAAACATATACATCATGGTGGGGTCCACATAACACTGGCCAAAGTAGGAATGCAAAAATCCCCTGCCTAGGCATGGATTTCAAGAAGAGGCTTCACAACCCAGTCTCAAACAGGATGTTGGGATGATCCATGGGATATTAAAACCCACTCCCACCTAATCCTCTTTAAACCAATGCGCCAAACACCCCCTCAAGGGGATAAATACTCTGAATTCACAGAATTTCTCTGGACTCTTCACAGAGATACCTCAAATCCATGAAGAAAAGAAGAAAAATAAGAATAATTTCTAAAAATTCCAAATAAATCGATTGATGATAAAGAAACGAGCTTGCAATCTCTTAAATAATGATATGAACCCTAAGAAGAAGTTTCAGAACCAAACTACAACTAAAACTCCCTAAAATCATGACTTACTATAAATGGTAAAGTTACTATTTATAGACGAACATGATTCCTACTTGACCTCATGGTTTTCGGCCAAAAATAATAAGTGTCCTATGTGAATTTTTCTAAGAACTTTTTATGTTATACACATCTCCTAAAGTTCAAAGGATGAAGAGTTACAATCAAAATAAAACTTACTAAAAATAGCAAAAATGAAAATAAAATCGAACTTTGACCATCAATCTGATGGAATCTCGCAAGTTCAGCGTGGGCAACCCGACATAACAGGTTGGGTGGTTAAAGTATCTTCTCCTACCCCAAAATAATATACGGCAAGTCAGATAACTCATTCCAGTTTGCGAGATGTGGTCATTTTAAGGTTTTGACGGTCTAGATCACTTTTGCATCCGATCGAGCCTTTTTTGGTCCATCTTGGCCATGAAATTGTTTGCGACCCACTCTACATCAGGAGAGAATGGTTGAAAATAGAGTTAGTGTTTTCTTTTTCTATTTATAGGGATCCTTTTTCGGTGCCTGATTTTAATTAGCGTCGGTAAAGGATCCTCCTAAATGTCAGCTATCTCCCGTTTTCTTGTAATGCTCGAAGGATCCACTCTCATGCTAGCGGTCATACCAGCACCGGTGCTTTGGATCCCACAAGAATTCTACCATTAAGCATGCTTTGGGTGAGACTAATACTAGGAAAGGGTGACCTCCTAGAAAGTCATTGTGTTGCATTCCCTGCGTGAGGAAGATGGAGAGAAAAGAGATGGGATTTCTCTCATGAGGAGAATCTTCTCCTATAAATTCTTCTCGCTTATTAGTAATTGGAGAGAATAGGTAGATTTTCTTGGTGTGTAATGAAAAGAGCCAAATATTCATTGTTCGGATCATTGTATGTAAGCAATGTTGGGCGTTGAAACCCCCTTAATAGGTTTAAGCCAACCTCATAACCAATCAAACACACAATAGAAAATGAAAATGAATAAGCAAACACTGATAACACAGATTTTTTACGTGGTAAAAAACTACAGCATAAAGCGATGATCAATCCACTATATCAGAAGAATTATAAGAGATGGAAAATCCTAGATGCTGCCAAAACCCTTGGTTCTCAAACTTTATTTATATAATGCTTAACTCTAATCATGATTACAAATAGTATTTATACACTTTCGCATACTTAGAAACAAGACCCGCACTTATATAAATTACGCACACTATGAATTGAATAGACGAGATTTAACAAACCATCGATCAAATCAACACCCTGTAGATTGAATCGATAATGTCCAAAACCATCCCAGGATCAAACTTAAATTTTTGTAAATATTTCAATTGAATCAACGGTCTATCTGCCATAAAATTCTTATCTTATTCGACAAGTGGGATTGATCCGTACATCATGTGGACCACCCTTCTTGGACTTTTAAAAAAAAAAAAAAAAAACAAAAACAAACAAACAAACTGATTCAGCATTCACGTGGGCTAACCCGTACGAAAGTTATTCAAACATGAGCCTTGCTATGCCCACACGCTTGTGCAGTAAAGTTTATGTAGACAATGCACGTGTGCCCAGTGCATGGTAGGTTCGGATTCAATCCATCCAGCGTAATGGAGCTACTGTATTAAATTAATTCACTTGTCAGGTGGGACACGATTCTTAAATAAATGTAGAGCTCTGAACAACTTGGCTGAAGTTTTCTAACCTATTTACCTGTTTCTGATATTGGGACTCAAATGCTGAGTGGACCAGATTCCAACGTGTACATGGACGCAGATTTTCTGCCAAAGCTTTCCCAGGATGTTCCTGCAAAGGGATTCTGGGTGTGGCCTACTGCTATGTTTGTAAGAAATCCAACCTGTCAATCCATTTTCGAGCTAATCTTAGGGCATGCGACTAAAATTAGGGTGAAGCCAGAACTCGAATGGACCACATGAGAGGAAACCGTGAGAATTGTTGAGTTTTAGACTACGGAATCATACAGAGACAAATTTAGGATAGCAATCCAAGAGCATTAAACAAACACAAGAAAACATGAATATTTAACGTAAAAAACTCTTTTGAGAAAAAACTCCGGCACAAAGCGATAGATCTTCACCATGAAAGTAGAAATTACAAAGAAGAATGACTTACCAAACATGAGCAATCCTCAAAGCTCTCCCTTGCTCCACCCTTTTAGAAACCCTATAATCCTTTTAGAAAGCCTTAAAACTATATATATATATATATAATTTTAGAAAGAATCTCAAACAAAATTGAAAAAAATCATAAATGAAATTGGAAACAAATCTCGCACGCAGTTGCGTAAAAAATCTACATAGAATCTTATTAGATTTAAGACATCAAAAAAAAAAAAAAAAAAAAAAAAAACATAGTGGCCACCATTTAAATATTTATATGGCCACAAAAGTTTTGTATCCGTCTATGTTTTTTGTTTTTCCGCTTCATCCAAGTGAAAATGAACTTATAAATGGTTTGGATGGCATATAAACATTAAGTGGGGCCTAGGAAGGTTTCAACAGTAGGACATCCTTTCCCCACTGTTTCATCTTGTATGGCCCACTTAAGTCTTGGATACTCCATGTCCTAAACTGAGCTTGAAAAATGGATAGACAGGTTGGATTGCTAATAAACATCATGGTGGACCCCCCTTGCATCCCATGTACATGGTCGGACCAACCTGATGGAGGGATTGGATCTAGCACCAATGTACCATGCTGGCACGTGTGTGGAGTGTACATGAGCTAGCTTTATTGCATTCGCGGATCGGCTCGGCAAAACTCATAAAATAATACCTAAACCCTCTAAATTCGAGGGGTTTGGCCCACCTGAGCTCTGGCGGAGTGTGAATTTTGGCTGATTCTTTAGTCCTGATGAGGCACGCCAAGCTAATGGCATGACAACACCAAGATGGGCCTTACACAAAACTAACAGTACACGTGCCCATTCCAATTGTTTCCTAACCTCTCCTACATTACATAAAACAATCGAGCGCCAGCGACTCCGAACCAGCCATGTGGGTGGGATCATGACCGTATGGCCCAACTTGATGCATGCTGCGACTCCGAACCAGCCATGTGGGTGGGATCATGACCATATGGCCCAACTTGATGCATGCATGGTATATTCACGCCATCCATCTGCTTTGCCAGCTTAGTTATGCCATGGTCTTAAAAGTGAAGAAGATACAAATTTCTAGTGGACCACACCACAGGAAACAGCGGCCATTGAACGCTCACTATTAAAAAATTCCTAGTGTCTACCGTAATGTTAGTGGATAAAGCTTGATTCAAAACCTTGGTGTCCCACAGAAGGATTTTAATAGTCGGTAACCATTATTTCTTGTGGTGTGGTTCACCTGAAATTTTTTCTTCTTCATTTTTGGGATCTAAGCTGGAAAAATTGGACTGCGTGGATATACAATGCATATATCGAGGTGGGCCCTACAGTCCGGTCCCACTCAGATTATTAGTTACGGGTCGCAGCCAATGCCCATATGGTGATTTTTGTCCAGGTAACCCCATATTGTGACATGATCATCATAGGAGTTAGTACATACCAAAGTTAAGGATTTGTAGTCATGATTTCAATTTTTCATTTTTTAGAGGATAAAATTATTTCTCTGCCACAGCTGCATCTCCTACAATAGGCTCTCGTCTCAAAACATAAAAGGCATTTCAAAAAAGCACATGGCCCCACAAAAAATTGAAATTCGGCCCACCCCTTAGGCCATTCCGAATCATTTATTTTAATTGGAAGGTTCAAGGTTTTTTTTTCTGTTTGAAGTTGTTTATGGCCCACAACTACATTAACGTTCTACATTAATTCTGAATTGTTTTCTATTGTGCGGTCTATTTATGAAGAGTTTTTCTCTTAAACTTGGGCCGACAACATGAAATTAAAACTTTTTACATGTAGAAGGGATAGATATGCTTCAAAACAACCTAGTGGGCTCCACAAAAACCTCGGAGCACCTTTTTCATCTTTTTGAAGATGAAAATGTGCATTTGCGATAGCTGCACCTCGTATGGCGTTACTTGTCTCAAAAGGAGAAAATGAGTTTGAAAGGGGTATTTTCAGTCCCACAAAAACAAGAAGAATGCTCGCTTCTTTATTGATTTAATCCATTCATGTTATTCCGGGCTCCTTGGGTCATTGGAGGGCGTTGATTTTATCTCCATCCGAGATCATTGTTGCCAATAAAAGAGATAATGGTGGTCTTTCCTTACGAAGTTGTTTCCTCCTGTGTGGTCCACCCTTTATGTCTCCTTCCCTCATTTTTAGGGTTATGCCCTAAAATTCTTCCCCCAACTAATGGTCGTACCAGATTTTAAAGGAGATGCACCGTGAATCCCAAAGAAATGGTTGAAAAAGCTACATGGACTGCAAAAAGGCCAATGTTGATGGCATTCAAATATATTTCTAGGAGTTATGTTTGAGAGAGGGGAACACCAACCTTGAAGGTAGTTAAGACCATTGTGCCACCTCATGGGACTCACTCTGGTTAGAATCCAGCGTTATTTTGTTCATTCTGTTGAGTTTTCTGTGGCTTGTTCAAATTATATTTTCATGAGAAGTGTACTCTCCCACGACAATTGTCCCTTTCATGGGTTTCATCCTTATCATATCCTTCCTTAGTTAATATCAACAGAAAGGTGGGTGTAACATCTATTATACATGTTTCTTATCGACTAAAATTGATCCATTCTAACATGGATCTCGTTAGAGCAACACAATAGAGATCCATATAATGTAAGTTCAATGATATTCTTTTAAAAAAATGCACATCGGAGATAAATACATGGACTGAAGATGATGGATATTCACTAAGGACCTTCGTTATTAACTGTAGATATCTGATATTCACAATGGTCTACTAATATTCATTGTGGACCGTTGATATTCGCCTTAAACCGCTGATATTCAACTTGGACTGTCGATATTGTCGGGGATTTGTGCTGTGGAATCACACAGATCTAGATCTAGGATAGCAATCCAAGAGCAACAAGCAATCACAAGAGAACACAAAGGTTTAATGTGGAAAACCCTTGCGAAAAAAAAACCACGGCACAAAGCGACAGAAATCCAATATGAAATAGAAATTACAAAGAGAGAGGACTTACCCGATTCAAACAACCTCAAATCTCACCCTTGCTACACCCTTTAGAAACCCTAAAAACCCTTTTAGAAATCCTTGGAAAACTTTTAGAAAGCCTTAGAATCCTTTAGAATAGCTCTAGGGACTCCTATTTATAGTTTAGGAAACTCCACTTACGCACCTCCTTTGGAAAAGTCCGAAAACCGCCTCAAATTTACGCAGTCCGTGCAGAATCTGCGTAACCCTTGACTAGTTAAAGGAGGGCTTCGACCCGTCAAGGGGACCCTCGCCTGGTCGAGTCAGTCCCTCGACTGGTTGAGCAGCGCGGAAGAATAAAGCCAATAGTCACTGGACTTCGAATCGAGCAAGCCTCGACCAGTCGAATAGACCCTCGACCCGTCGAGTCATGCTCTCGACTGGTCGAGCAGCGCAGAAGCTTGAAGACATTACTTCTGACAACAATCTCCACCATGTCTTCAATCTTCAATCGTGTAGTTTCTTGACCTCTTTTCTTATCTTTGTATTGTATCATAGCTTCAATCAACGCTTCTCGTGCACACTCCGTCCTTCTTTTATGGCATCGCCAAGCCCAGAGAAGTTGCACAGAACTTAAACTTCTCTATATGAACGACCTTGGTGAGCATGTATGTTGGATTCATGCAGGTGTGAATCTTTTCCAGTGTTACGCCTCCTTCCTCAAGCACCTGTCGAATAAAGCGGTGACGAACATCAATGTGTTTAGTACATGAGTTATAAACAAAATTTTTAGCCAAATTGATAGCGCTCTCGCTATCACAGTTAACCGGCACGGCATCCTGCTAAAGTCACAACTGATTTATCATGCCTATAAGCTAAACACCTTCTTTAAACGCTTTCGTCACTTCCATATATTCTGCTTCGGTCGTGAAAAGAACCACTACGGACTGAAGCTTCAACATCTAATTGATTGCTCCACCCGCTAGTACAAACGAGTATCCTGGAGTAAACTTCCTTAAATCCACACTACCTGCTTAGTCAGAATCCACATACCCTACCAACTTTGTCCCTGTCTTCTCAAAAGTTAAGACGTAGTCTTTCGTACCTTAAATGTATCAAAGTAGTCATTTCACCGCTTCCCAATGTTGCTTGTTGGGGTTTGACATGTATCTGCTCACAACACCGACTGCCTGTGAAATATTTGGTCTCGTACAACCATGGCGTACATTAAACTATCAACCACGTTCGAATAAGGCACATGAGACATAACCTATTTTTACTCATTTAATTTAGGACATTATTCTAAGGAAAGCTTGAAGTGAGTCGTGTGGGGAACACTCACTGGCTTTGTTTGGTCCATCTCATACTTGATCAACACCTTTTTAAGGTATTCTGCCTGTGATAACCAAAGCCTACTCTTCTTCCTGTCTCTATGCATATCTATGCCGAGAACCCTCTTTGCAACCCCCAGATCTTTCATCTTGAATGTCCTTGATAACTGAGTCTTCAGTACGTTGATTTCAGACATATTATGACAAGCGATTAACATATCATCAACATACAATACAAAGATGATAAATTTTTCATCACTTAGTGTCTTGTAATAGACACAGTGATCATATCCACTCCGAGTAAATTTCTGACTCAACATGAAATAATCAAATTTTTAATACCATTGCCTAGGCGACTGTTACAAGCCATACAACAACCTCATTAACCTGCAAACCTTTTCTCTACCCCTTTAACTTCGTAGCCCTCTGGTTGCTTTATGTAGATCTGCTCTTCCAATTCCCTGTGCAGGAATGCAGTCTTAACATCCATCTGTTCTATCTCGAGATCGTATTGGGCAACCAAAGCCAATACGAAGCTGATAAACACCTGCTTAACTACCAGCATGAATATCTCTGTGAAATCGATTCCTTCTCTCTGAGCATAACCCTTAGCTACCAACCTTGTTTTGTATCTATCCCGTTTCCTTTTGAATAACCACTTGCATTCAATCGCTTTTCAGCCCACTGGAAGCTCCGCCAATTCTCATGTGTGATTTTTATGCAACGAGTCCATCTCATCATCCATAGCTGTCTTCCACTTTTCTGCATCAAGCTCATCAAGAGCCTCCTAAATAGTAGACGAGTCCCCCTCATCTGTAATGAGGGCATATGCAATATTAGAGTCGTCCCTGTATCTTGCCAGTAACCTGCGATCACGCGGTGGATTCCTTCTCACAGGTGGCTGCTCCACCCGATCATATACCTCTGTCTGCGCATCTGTCTCTACTTGAGTATCATTTGTATCAATCTAGATGTCTACGATCAACCTTTCTGGTTCCTCTTGCTCCTCTTGATCATTCTTGCGGAATAGGGAGCTTTCATCAAATCTGACGTCACGGCTAGTGATGACCTTACGTGTAACATTGTTGAATAACCTGTAACTCTTCACACCAATACCATAACCAACGAAGATGTACTTCTTGGCTTTATGGTCTAGCTTATCTCTCTCAACTGACGGTACATGAGAGTAAGCCTCACAACCAAATATGCGCAGATCTAAGTAGTCGATTTTTTTACCACTCCATACTTCCTCTAGGATTTTACATTTAATTGTCGTTGAAGGAGACCGGTTCACCAAATAATAAGTCGTGTTAACGGCCTCTATCCATAGGTCCTTGCCCAACACAGCATTACTTAACATGCATCTGGCCCTATCCAGGAGAATCCAATTCATTCGCTCGGTCACACCATTTTTCTCGGGCATGTGGCACACTGTGTTATGCCTGATGATCCCTTCATCCTTACAATAATCATTAAACTCAGTGAAAATAAATTCTCCACCATTGTCAGTCCTTAAAACCTTTATTTTTTGCCCTGACTATTTTTTTATCATTGCCTCCATTGTTTGAATATGGTGAAAACTTCAGATTTACGTTTCATAAAGCAAACCCAAACTTTCCTGGAGCAGTCGTCAATGAATGAAACAAACCATGACGACCCTCCAACGAAAATTTCTAGTGATGGGACCCATACGTCAGAGTGCACATAATTAAGCACTCCCGTACATACATGTTTTTCAGATTTAAAAGACAGCTTAGATTATTTACCATATATACAATACTCGCATATATCTAAATCAGAATTTTTAAAAGCTAGAATCAAACACCGATCAGAA
>JAJHSJ010000012.1:60410393-60566717 GCA_021015155.1 Magnolia officinalis
GCAGGGCAACCATCCACTTAATAATGAAGGAAAACACGACCATGGAATTCAGGTCAGCAAACCAATCACCAGAACAGCCATATAAGTCGGATTCTCCACCTCGACTTCCTACCACGCGCCTCTATTAGTTCCGACCTAATTCCAACCGACTCTACCCGAGAATCCAGCCAAGGATCTCGAGAGAATCACTACAACACGGGTCTATCCGAGATCTTTGCCGAAGATCTCAGGAAATCATTGTGATACGCTAGGGGTCCGAATCCCACTACAATATATTCTTACTAAACAAGGAATACCCTTTTTCGCCACCGCATCTCCTCACCTATAAATAGGAGCATCCTTAATGGTGAAAGGTACGTACAATCTGAAGCCCTAAAATCCTTATGTTCAACTAGACCCAGTTTTCCTACCTGACTTAGGCATCGGAGGATCCTCTGCTGCAGCTAAGGTCTCCTTTGTCTCATCTGTGTGCAGGTACTCGAAAGTCCAAGAAGAGTTAACCAGATTTTTACTTCAACAAAAACTTCAAAAAAAAAAACAAAAAAAACAAAACCCACCAACCTCAAAAAATGGTGGCCACCCACGTCTGGTAAACCATTTATCAAGACAAAAACGGACGGCTGGGTTTCAAGCTTTGCCCCGAATTGGCTCTTGTGCGAGACATATTGGATGGGACCCGCCGTGTAGATCTGTTTTGCCCAAAACTCGGGCCGCTCAGCTACAAGGTAGGCCACACATGTAAGATGGTACAGGACAGAGATTTTTTTAATTTAACGGTCCACCGTTTGTTTTTTAACATGGTTGGTTCCATCTCATGGTTTTGGTCTTCTCCCATGCACATGCGAGGTTGACACGTCTCCACATGTAGAGATGTGTTTACTGGACCATCTAATCAATGCCACGACTTTTTTATCGACAGTACATCACATAAATAACTTGCTTTTGAACGGCCAGCTAAAATCAATAGCAATCATCTACAAAATAAATAAATAATCCATCTTCGTTGGTATAGTCCTGATCCCTCTGAGAGGCAGGATATTGAGCGGTCAATGAACATATGTAGCGATTGGCGGTACAGATTGTCTATCCACCGAGTTACGTACGGTAAACTTATATGCACTGAATCATTTAAATTTATTTATTTTTCATTCACACAACTCACGGACTTTAAACGCTCGTGAGTTTACCACTAAGGCACGAGTTAATTAAAACATATCAAAAAAAGTCGATTTGAAATGCCTAACACACAAAAAGTATATTTGAGTTCAGTTTGCTTTTTTTTTTTTTTTTTTTTTTTTGGATT
The DNA here is from genome assembly GCA_021015155.1 of Magnolia officinalis. Classification (NCBI taxonomy): domain Eukaryota; kingdom Viridiplantae; phylum Streptophyta; class Magnoliopsida; order Magnoliales; family Magnoliaceae; genus Magnolia; species Magnolia officinalis. Next base: position 60,411,697 of record JAJHSJ010000012.1, read on the forward strand.
TCAACATCATAGGTATTGAAATCCTTCTCTTGTGAGTCTACCAGCTAGGTATAGGTAAGTACCCGATATGATAGACACACTTAAAATTTTACATGTAGCATACAATTAGTAAAATTAAACTATTCCATTTATTATACTTTATATAGACTTATCATGAACCAAAACTTAAGATTATTTTATCATCATATTGGTGGGAGTTTATTGGACGGTTCAAAATGTAAATATCCAATGGTTCTATTTTGATAAACCGGTATCCCCGAAAAGGAGGTTAGAACTCGTCAAACAATCTAATATTGGGAGACTTGGAAACAATGTTGCACCGTGTTTGTTACCATTATTGTCATTCCTAATGACAACCATTAGAATATGTTACGTATGATCTATACAAATTCACATGTGATAACAACTGAAATGTATCAAACGGTACCGTGTCAATGTTTGAGCAACCAATGAAGTTGTTATCGTATGGAAGTGGTTAATGGAGAGATAACAAAAATAATAATAATAATAAATAGAGGAAGCCAAGTAGCGGTAAACAATTGTGATAACCATCAAAACGTGAGAATGACCTAGATAGTCAGGTCAAAGTTATAAATAACAACTGAATTCAGCAAAAAGATTTCATCTCATACTAACCCAATCAAACACAACATTATCTTTTTACGGGTCAATTTGCATTCTATAATATAATCATTTACTTTTTCTATCAAGTAAATTATATTTCTTAGTGTAATCATTTACTTTTGCCCTACTATTTACATTTCATAATGTAATCCGTAGCATTATCTAACTAGTAATTTTAGCTGTAATTTGAGTATACGCTTGCATATTGGATTCAATTTTTCAATCGAAAAAGTATTTTGTAGTTGTTCTCTATGACCGGCGGTAAGAATTCTTTTTTCACTTTACCCTATCTGTAACGAAAAGACATTTCATACTGAATGCAAAAGTGCAATCCATTATTAGAGTATGAACGTAACCATCTAAATATTAACTTACCTCATTTACATAATGAATGAGTGGCTGAATAATCCAACGATTTTAACGCTTGGGGGTAATAACTATTTGGTGTGTCCGTCTATCTTGACGCTTGCTGTCATAACTATTTGATGCCAATTAATATCAGAAACTGTTTGGTTTGAAATGTGCCTCAAGGCCAATTTCGTCACGACCGTACACGCACAGTCTAAAACCGAACCAGAGCAGCAACACACCGGTTTTGCCTGACAGCAGACACATGGCTCTGTGCCCCGGACTATGTGGGGCTCGAAGAGACGTCACAAACCCACTCCGTCCATCCATCAGTATTCAAGGAAACAACAGGGTAGGAGTTCAAAAATCAGGTAGATCCAAAAATCAGGTGGGTCACACCAAACGAAACAGGGTGAACGGAAACATCCATCATTGAAACCTTCTTGAGCAGACCATGATGTTTATATCGTTTTATTCACCTTATGAACGGTTTGGATGTCATATAAAAGCCACGGTGAACCTCAAGAACGTTTCAATGGTGGGATCCTCACTTCCACCGTTCGCTATGGCGTAGTCCACTTGAATTTTGGATTGATTTGATCTTTCCACTCGCCTCAGTTGCATCTGATGGACGGAGTGGATATGAAACACACATCATGGTGGACCTCACAGATTTTTGTTACGGCTTCCCGATCCATTACGGAACATGCGTGCGAGATATGAGCTTTCCACCATGTGAAATGGCCTGATTCTTCTTCAGCCACTTATTTAATCGGTATACTCCACCTGATGGAAAGCTCAGATCTTGCACACGTGTGCCCGCGTGTGGATGTGTAGGGCTCCAACAGGCATGTGTAATAAGCAAACTCCCACTTACAAAAATATAATTGTGGGCCCACCATGTTGCTTGTGCCAAATCAATTCCGTCCATCAGGTGCTTTCCTATACACTAGCTCCTCCCTCAAAAAATCCGACATATCTACAACTCAGGTGGACCACACCATAAGGAATAATAGGGATAAGGCGCCAACCATAGGTTTGTGTGTGGGGTCACCACCGTTTATATCTTTCATCAAACCCATTCAGCACGTGTGAATCGTCAGGATGAAGTCAAATTACAAAGATCAGCCTGATATAAAACTCAAGCAGGCCACACTGCATGAACACTTTACACCATTCCCACTATTCCGGTCCATACAAGTGGTATTTTGTATGTACGGTTAGGGATTTCCCTGATGAACGAAGTGGATTTCCTAATATCCATCAGTTATTGAGTCATCTTTCAAATGATCAAAACCATTTAAACGGTAGGCCACAACTCGGATGAGAGATATCCATATAAACAAAAACTCCCGGAATATTCCAACCCCTCGATTGCTTAGCTCTTTTCCTATTATAAATGAATTGTCTTCTTAACCCTTGAATAATAATTTTAAAAAAAAATAAAAATGGAATGTTTAAATATGGAATTGTGATGAGCATCTACGGTTTAAAGACGGTTTAGATCAATGAAAGGGATCTCCATCCAATAGCTAAAATCCCAACCTATTCTATTGCTATAGCATGGGTGTATTCTGGCAATCTCTTCCGTAAATACCTATGAATTTAAGAGGGAAGCGGATTGGCTGGTGTACCTCACATCACTATATAGCTGCTGTATTGACGGCAGCAAGTTCAGTAGGTCTGATCACTATGTATGTGTTATATCCAAACCGTCCATCCATTTGGCGTGCTCTTTTTAAGGCTTGAGACAAAAAATAAGACAGATCTAATTATCAAGTGGATCACACTGCAAAAAGCAGTGAGGGAGTGAACGTTTACTATTGAAATCCTTTTTGGGTCATAGAAGTTTTGGATCAATATTAAATTTGTTTTTCCTCTTCATTCTGGTAGTTGTGAACTTATGAACAAATTGGATGGGAAATAAACGTTATGGTGAGCCTAACAAATTTTTAAACGGTGAAAATCAATATCTCCACTGCTATTTATGGTGTAGTCCAGACAATCTTTGGCTCTGATTCGTTTTTTAAATTATGCTCTAAAGTGATCTCTAAAAATAGATGAACAGGGTAGATATAATAAATACATCACGGTAGGGCTCATAAGACTTTCATCTCCATTGAACCGTTTGTACAATTCGGAGCTCGAGGAGCGTCGGTGCTCGTCGTCCTCGCACAACACGTACCTACAGCAGCTATATAGCTGGTGTGTGGTACACCAGCCAAATCGCTTCCTAAAAAGAGTTGTCATGTGGTCACTGTTAAACATGCATGCATCCGACGCCAGATGGATATATCCAACCGTAATGCAGCATCACAGGTCACATCACGACACCCAAGTACTTGAGAGGAAAAGAGAAAATTAGGACCGTGGACCCAGCCTTTTAGCCAGTTGGTTTTATGAAAGAAGACGAACCTTTTTTTGCAACGGGGAGCGGATTTGAGGACGAAAATACCCCTTGCTTTCGAAGACGAGCGCTGACGCTCCTCCAGCCAAAAGTTGTACGAACAGCTCAAAAGAGATCAAAGTTATATTGCCCCACAACTATGTATTTATTATATCCACAACGTTCATCCATATTTAGAGATCATTTTGGAGCATTATCCAAAAAAAAAAAAAAAAAATCATATCCAGATCAAATAGACCACACCATAAAGAGCAGCGAAAAAATTGATTTTCACCATTAAAAATTTTGTAGGGCCCACCACTTGATAGTTAGATCTGTCTTATTTTACGTCTCAAGCTTAATATGAGCTCGCCAAATCGATGGATGGTTTGGATATAACACAGACCTCATAATGGGACCCACAAAAGGCGATGGGATTACAACAGCAAAAAAATAAATAAATAAATAAATAAAAGAATCTACAGCTACAGATTATAACCGTAGCCATATCCATAGCCTAGAAAATCGGCGAGCAAACTAGAAAATGGCGGGACAAAAATGGCGGGGCAAACTAGAAAAACAGCGGGGCAAACTAGAAAAACGGTGGGGCAAGCATGAAAAACGGCGGGGCAAACTAGAAAATCGGCGGGGCAAGCATGAAAAACGGCGGGGCAAACTAGAAAATCGGCGGGGCAAGCATGAAAAACGGCGGGGCAAACTAGAAAACGGCAGGGCAACCTAGAAACTGCGGGAAAAAAATTTCATGTAACGTCGATATATCGACAATATGTCGATATATCGATATATCGGCGGGGCAAGTATAAAAATCGGCGGGGCAAAAAAAATTCCATGTAACGTCGATATATCGATATATCGGCGGGGCAAGCATGAAAATCGGCAGGGCAGAAAAAATTTCATGTAACGTCGATATATCGACAATATGTCGATATATCGATATATCGGCAGGGCAAGCATGAAAATCGGCGGGGTAAAAAAAAATTCATGTATCGTCGATATATCGACAATATGTCGATATATCGATGCTTGATTTTGTCGATAATATCGAATTAAGTCCTCATTTATCCAGCGACTTAACCAAAAAATTCCATGTAACGGCGATATATCGACATATTGTCGATATATCGATGCTTTATTTTGTCGATATATCGATGCAGTCTGTGTTGTTTTTTTTTTTTCTTTTTTCTTTTTATATATGTTGCGTTGCTTTTGTGGGTCCCATCATGATGTTTGTGTTATATCCAAACCGTCCATCTATTTGGCGAGCTCATATTAAGGCTTGAGACAAAAAATAAGATAGATCTAACTATCAAGTGGACCACACTGTAAAATACAGTGGGGAATCGAACGTCTACCATTGAAACCCTTTTAGTGGTTACAGAAGTTTTGGATCATTATGAAATTTGTTTTTCCTCTTCATCCAGATCTTTGTGACCCTATGAATGAACTTAGACGGAGAGGATTTCTCACAAACATCACAGTGGGCCCCCAAAAAGTTTTTAATGGTTGATGCTCATTCAACACTGCTTCCAGTAATGTGGTACACTTGAGATTTGCATATACCTCATTTTTTGTCTCATACCATAAAATGATGTGGAAAAATATATGGACGGCATGGATGAAAAGCATACATCAGGGTGGGGCTCACAGACCACCGAACATCCATCATTGTGTGGTGGCAGGGGAGTACCTAATCCGTTTCCGTGAAAGGAGGGGTATTTTTATCCAGAAATTCTGTCCCCGGACGTGGAGGTCTAAGTTGCAAAAGAAGGTTTGTCTTCTTTCATAAAACCAGCTAGCTAAAAGGTGGGGTCCACAGTCCTAATTTTCTCAAAACCAATCAATCATCTTTTGAGCACTTTTATTTGTCGAGCACGTGGTAGATATGCCCGTGCTAGCTGACGGTATACCCAGGCCGACGCAGATTAGCTACTGACAGGTTTGAGTAGCGAGATTCGCTACTGAAATTACGTCACCATGTTTTGGAATAGAGTCGCCAAACCACTAGGGTAACAGGAAAATCCTGTTGACCCGATAACAGAGGATCCCGAATATCCATAGAGATCATTTTAAGCTAGGAACCCAAGAATGAGGCAGATCCAAATAAGGAGTAGTCCCACCGTTGAAAAAGGTGAGAAAAGTGACGTACACCATTGAAATCTTCCTAACGTCCACTATGATGTTTATTTGACATCCAACCTGTTCATATGTTAAGGCAGACATGAAAGAAAGGGAAACACAAATATCAGCTTGATCGAAAACTTATTTTGCTTTTAGAAGTTTTTAATGGTGGCGTCACTCTCCCCACTGTTTTCTGTAGTGGAGTCCACTCGAGCTTTGCATCTGGCTCACTCTTTGGATCTTGCCCTAATATGATCTCTCCAAATGGATGAATGGTGTAGATCCAAAACATATACCATAGTGGGGCGCGTAGAACTCGGTGACATCACTTCAGTAGCTAGAGTCTCGCTGCTCAACCTGTCGGCAGCCCATCCACGTCCACCTTAGGCAGCCAACGAGAAAATGATCCGAATGAGGGGCCTGTTTGGGAGCGTGGATTTCTAACCCCATGGTTTCATAACCCCAGGATTCGAAACCCCTTGGATTTGCAATTCTCACCGTGTGTTTGGCACCTGGAGTAGAGTTGTACACGAGTCGAGCCGAGCTGAGTATCGCCCTACCTGTACTCGGCTCTACTCGGCCATCGAGCATGATTCTCTGCTCATACTCGCCCGAGTACGAACAAAAAACGAGTCGAGTCGAGGCTGAGCATTGTATAGTGAGGAAGCAATGTATCATACGTACTATGGACTGGTAACATCATTTATTAAGCAAGAGTATACTGAGGTGGAAATCTTATGAGAAAATTAGGACTGTGGACCCCACCTTTTAGCCAGCTGGTTTTATGAAAGAAGACAAACCTTCTTTTGCAACTTAGACCTCCACGTACGGACAACGAATTTGAGGACGAAAATACCCCTCCCTTTCGAAGACGAGCGCTGACGCTCCTCGAGCCAAGAGTTGTACGAACAGCTCAAAAGAGATCAAAGTTACGTGGCCCCACAACTATGTATTTATTATATCCACAACGTTCATCCATATTTAGAGATCATTTCATAGCATTATCCAAAAAAAAAAAAAAAAAATCATATCCAGATCAAATAGACCACACCACAGAGCAGCGGGAAAACTGATTTTCACCGTTAAAAATTTTGTAGGGCCCACCACTTGATAGTTAGATCTATCTTATTTTATGCCTCAAGCTTAATATGAGCTCGCCAAATTGATGGATGGTTTGGATATAACACAGACCTCATGATGGGACCCACAAAAGGCGGTGGGATTACAACAGCAAAAAAAAAATAAAAAATCTATAGCTACGGATTATAACCGTAGCCATATCCGTAGCCTAGAAAATCAGCGAGGCAAACTAGAAAACGGCGAGGCAAACTAGAAAACGGCGGGGCAAACTAGAAAAATGGCGAGGCAAACTAGAAAACGGCGAGGCAAACTAGAAAATCGGCGGGGCAAACTAGAAAACGGCGGGGCAAACTAGAAAATCAGCGGGGGAAAAAAAATTTCATGTAACGTCGATATATCAACAATATGTCGATATATCGATATATCGGCGGGACAAACATGAAAATCGGCGGGGCAAGCATGAAAATCGGGGGCAAAAAAAATTTCATGTAACATCGATATATCGACAATATGTCGATATATCGATATATCGGCGGGGCAAGCATGAAAATCGGCGAGGCAAAAAAAATTCCATGTAACGTCGATATATCGACAATATGTCGATATATCGATATATCGGCGGGGCAAGCATGAAAATCGGCGAGGCAAAAAAAATTTCATGTATCGTCGATATATCGACAATATGTCGATATATCGATGCTTGATTTTGTCGATATATCGACATATGGTCAATAATATCGAATTAAGTCCTCATTTGTCCAGCGACTTAACTAAAAAATTCCATGTAACGTCGATATATCGACAATATGTCGATATATCGATGCTTTATTTTATCGATATATCTACATATTGTCGATATATCGATGCAGTCTGTGTTGGTTTTTTTTTCTTCTTTTTTTATATATGTTGCGTTGCTTATGTGGGTCCCATCATGATGTCTGTGTTATATCCAAACCGTCCATCTATTTGGCGAGCTCATATTAAGGCTTGAGACGAAAAATAAGATAGATCTAACTATCAAGTGGACCACACTGTAAAATACAGTGGGGAATTGAACGTCTGCCATTGAAACCCTTTTAGGGGTTACAGAAGTTTTGGATCATTATGAAATTTGTTTTTCCTCTTCATCCAGTCTTTGTGACTCTATGAATGAAATTAGATGGGGAGGATTTCTCACAAACATCACAGTGGGCCCCCAAAAAGTTTTTAATGGTTGATGCTCATTCAACACTGTTTCCTATAATGTGGTACACTTGAGATTTGCATATACCTCATTTTTTGTCTCATACCATAAAATGATGTGGAAAAATATATCGACGGCATGGATGAAAAGCATACATCATGGTGGGGCTCACAGACCACCGAACATCCACCATTGCGTGGTGGCAGGGGAGTACCCAATCCGTTTCCGTGAAAGGAGGGTTATTTTCGTCCAGAAATTCTGTCCCCGCACGTGGAGGTCTAAGTTGCAAAAGAAGGTTTATCTTCTTTCATAAAACCAGCTGGCTAAAAGGTGGGGTCCACAGTCCTAATTTTCTCAAATCTTATCCATTCCATTAGGAAGAACTATCACATTCGAGCAAGGTACCACAACTTTTGGTACGACACCATATTTTCTACCAATATGGATGCTTTTCAGGTAATCTTCACCATGAAAATAGTAGGCCCCACAGAGTAGATAACTTGGAAGAAAAATCAAGTTAGTATGCTTATCATGTGAGCCACGCCAATGGAATCAATTGACCATGGACGATCTGACTCAACATGCAAGTATAGTCCACCTAGTTATCAGATTGCAATGATTTTCTATAATAATCACATTTATGTTGAGGTCTATTGATTTCATGGAACTGATCTTGTATGTAAGTGCCACATCAACAAAAAAGATGGTATGGTACCACAAGCTGTGGTGTCGTTACTTATAGGTGTCATTTCATTGAAGTCAAGAGGACTATATTTCATGCATTGAACTGAACATGCCGGATTAAATCTTCAAATGAAATTTCAGGTCAAACGTTCTATATTAGATCACATGTGAAAGATCCAACCTGATCATCATGTATTTCATACTACTTAAATGCCTTGACCTGAAAATCAGATCAGTCCACTCATCACAACAGAGACAAACCAACGTAAAATATCAACCTTCAAAAAGGAATGCAAAATTTTCATTATCCTCTATACACGCGTATCTCGCTTTAAAAGCACAAAACTCATATATTTGGTTGAGGGCATTCATCCAGTGGGAGCACGTGTTTTTAACAAGTCGAGTATCGAGTATCGAGTCGAGTACCGCCTTATTTGTAATCTACTCGAAATTAAAAACGAGTCTTAAAAAACTGACCGTACTCGGCTCTAACTCATGACGAGTCGAGTAATTTCGAGTCGAGTCGAGCGAGTAACCAAGTATACTCTGCTCGTATACAACTCTACCCTGGAGTGTAAATCAACTTTAATCCAAAAGCACCTATCTGTATAGTCTTACAGGGATTTGAATTTAATTACTAAATCAACTTTAATATCTCTAATTAGTGAGATATGTAATTTTTGATACAATGGTTGTGATAAGCCCGCTGAAATATATGTTTTGCCCGAAAATGATAAAATTCTAAGTCTAGGATGGGCCACAAGCACAAGATCATGTCTGAGTGACTAACCAACCATTTTTAATCGTTAATTTACATGGACAATATTTGGACAGTACTGGACAATGTTTGGACGGTGCTGATTTACATGAATAATGCTTGGACGATGCTGATCATCATTGGTGGGCCATGTGCCCAATAGAATGATAGTGTCTAGTGGCACACATGTTACACCTGCAACTATTGAAATGATTTTAGGTGTAATCAACCTCTCACCGTGGATTGCAAACACCCCCAAAGAGGGGATTGGAAACCCTCCTAGATTTGTAATCCCTGTTTACTTTATGCGGACAAACAACCAAGGGATTGGAAACCCCCTCCAATCCACGGTGCCAAATGACCCTAATACATTTTCCAAGCATCCAATTTCTAGTGCATGCATATGAACGTCCCACTCCCTCAGGTATCAAAATAACTTAGGGGTCGTTTGGCACCATGGATTTAGGGAGATTTGAGGGGATTTCAAATCCCTGATTATTTGACGGTTTCAAATACCCTTTTTGAGGGAGTTTAAAATCCATGGTGAAAGATTGGATTACATCTATAATCCATGAAAGCTTAGATTACATCTATAATCCTTCCAAAAGTTGCATGTGCAGCATGTGTATCACTAGACTATTAATCTATTAGGCACATGGCCCATTAATGATATCCCAAAACAATTAGATTATCAATTGCATCACTGTAGTTACTTTAATACGATGATCAGTGCCGTCCAAACATTGTCCACGTAAATGTTAAAAATTGTTGGATAGTCACTCCGACATGATCTTGTGCTTGTGGCCCTTCCAAGACTTGGAATTTCATCATTTTCGAGCAAATTAAGTATTTCAGTGGGTTTATTACTACCATTGTGTCAAACATTACATAAGTTCACCAATTAGATATATTAAAGTTGATATAGTAATTAAATTCAAACCCTTGTAAATATACTACTTTTGGATTAAAATTGATTTCAAATCCAAGGTGCCAAACACAATAAAAGGATTTCAAATCCAAGGGATTCCAAATCCACGCTCCCAAACAGGCCTTTAGTCTAACCATTCACAAATCAACCCAATTTGACCTTTGTTCATAAATTTAAATATGCATTCAAGGGTTAGATTGACTGCCACGATATCCAGAAGGGAAGAGAATACTTCCTAGGGATATCTAGAAGGGAAGTGAATGTTGTGCATTCCACAAATCTAATCCCCTTCTCAATCAGATCATGGGATTTGCGCTAATACACATTGCAATATGATAAATCAGTACTTTAGCCTTTGAGTTTATTGATAATCTCTTCCAATGATCCAAACCGTTTATATGATGAGTCTCACTTTATGTGGTGGAAATTCAAGGAATGAAAGCTCTCAATCAGATTATTTCCAACACTCGATAATTCAGCTCTTTTGCTTTGAACAATGACAGTCACCACAGCTTTGTATAAACTAATGGTTTGAAACAGAGTTTTTCCAAACATCTCCTGTCCAATGGGAGTCACTCCCTATCTAATAAACAGCTTGGGTCATTTAAAAAACACCCAAATCCAATGACTAGAGTCCTGACATTTCTTATTGCAACATCTCATGTATTCAATCAAACCTCTCATATCATTTCCAAAATCCAGGGAAATGTTTGTGTTATGATCAACCAAAGGAATGTTCTCAAGCCTTTCGTAATACTGTATTTGAACCCAAAAACTTAGGTCAGATTGACTCGGAGGCTTAACCCAGCCTCTACTAGACTCGAATACTTCCCCAACTTTACAGGACATTAGCAACATCCCAAACCTCTTGAATGACACATGGGACACCCAATCATCAATAAGGACAGTTCATTCAATAGTACCATCGGAAGCAAGCCATAGTTCAAGAATCGTGCCAATCGTACGATCCTAACCCTATGAATGGGGTCAATTTGTTACAACTGTTTGTTATCTGCGTGCCATAAATCACATGGTTAGAATCATCAAACCAAAGTGCTAGTTTGGAATCATAAGCATACAAAGTGGGATCTATTAAATAAATATTTCAAGATGATGATCAGACCTATTTTGTTTCTCCACTCAATCTTGACTGTTCATTTTCCATGCTATTGATTGGATGTTTAGGATCATCCAATTGGTATTATTTTGCACAATGACTTGTTCCTAGTTGTATGAATGAATGAATTGTACAAATCAACCACAGGTCATCCCATGTCACTTAAAAGCTTTGGGGAAGTTAGCAAAGTGCCTATGAAGGTGGGGATGTTAGCAAGACTTGCTTGGTTTGTGGACTAACAATATTTTCAACACCAGGTCAAGGGTTCGGAGTACCCATAGGTGGTGAATCCCACTACTGCATGAGTGTGTGGGTGCGCAAGTGTGTGGAAAAAAAAAAAGGAAGCAAGACCCTTATTTTAAATAGTTATGGTTTAATAAGATATATAAAATAGCAAGATTAAACAAGTGTACTAAAAACTCGGCCTTCGCTAATCAAGGCCATAAATCCGAAACTAATTGGCTACTTTTTTTACTCTTTTTCTTTCTTTTTTTTTTCTACTTTTGTTAAATGTAAAAAAGAAAACAGCTGACCAGAAAAGTGACTTGGCTTAAGTCAACACGAAGGCTTGGCCAAGTCTTTATTTGCCTCTACTCGATGATTAATAACTAAAGAAAATATTCAGATCAACAATAATAAATATTTAAAGCACTTATGGTTGAGTAAAATATATAAAATAGCTAGATTAAACAAGTGTACAACATATGGCATGCTGGTTATAAACCTGCGCTTCCCTAATTGAGGTCATAAGAATATAATTGATTGGCTACTTACTGACATTGGTTAAATGTAAACAAGGAAAAAGATGACCAGACATGTGACTCGGCTCAAGACAACATGAAGAGTGAGTCAAACTGACTCGATAAGTCTTGTCAATTCAAGACTGAGTCACGCCCACGAGTGAGTTTCCTAGAGACTCAGCTCGAAATCTTGTCGTGTCAAGTTCACTCCACCAAACTTCAACTCAAGTCACCTTGTTTTAGAACTATGATTGAGACCCAACAAGATGTAGATTCCCTAACCATTAGATGAATTCCTACAAAACGGGTTCAGCGCTTCAACCAAACCCAGATCTAGCAGTTATAACTAAATCTTGATGGATCACCCTCAACCAACCCAAGTAATGAAGATGCAAGAAACATCAACAAGGCTGTAATGGAAGTTTCCAGGGGGAAGCGGGTTTGTTTGAAGGGTAAAAGATTATTTATTAAAAATAAAATACAAGGGGCAGCTGCTACGTAACCCATGGTTCTAAATATTGGTATCCGGGGGTGTATCGGCCAAGCAAAAAAAAAATACTATACAAGCGTCGTGTATTGGTATCGGTTGGTATTGGACCATATTGGCCCGTATCAATGGAATATTTTTTAAGCCAAAGAATTGAGGAAAATATCAGGAAAAAAAATAGAAAGAATATTAAGATATTCAAGAATCAAACCTTCTTTTTTTTTGGTATTTTGGTCAGTGTTCGTTTTCCATTTAGTTATAAAAACATCTGTTTTGAACATTTATTGAAGTTCTTAATATTTTTAGGAAGGCTTTAAAAACCTATCCGTTTTGAACATTTATTGAAGTTCTTAATATTTTTAACTTACTGGAGGGCTTCTTTTTTTTTTTTTTTCCGGGGGGGGGGGGGGGGGGGGGGGGTCTTTGGGGGCGAGAACAAGTCGGAAACAGATGGCCAGATTTTTAGTAAAGCCATCTCATGGGTTATTGAATGGGCATTCGGTTTTAAGGATTTGAACGCTGGTGTCCTTCTAGCCTTCTTGGGTTTGTAATTATTTTATTTTTGTTTGTATTCTTTCCCACCTCTAGTTGCAGTTTCCTAGGCCTATTTGGTTTTCCAATTACAACAGTAAATGGGTGTAAATGGTTAATGATTATTTACTCTTGTAGTTGTATGGTGATATCACTTACATTTGATTGTAATGATGATTTTGTTACATTGTTTGTTTCATCCACATATCGCTGTAAATTTGATAGTTTTATAATGTAAAAATGTAATTATTACAATTTACTTCACTTACTCCTTTACAAGTGTAATTGACTCTCGATTTACAAGCCATAATTCCTGTTTAAACAAACACCTAAAAATGATAATGATGGCTCATTTACTTTGCATTTCATATAAATTAGAAAACCAAACAGGCCCTTAATAAATTTGTACTCTAAAAAAAAAAAAAAAAAAAAACAATAGTTAACTATTAGAGTCAAGCCTTTGAGTCGACCCAACCCGACCATACAACATCGAGTTGAGTTTTGGTGTTTTTGAATTATGCTTTTTTATATGGAGCTCTGACTAATGGGAATATTTTTTTTAATATACAAAAGATGAAAGCTACCATTCATTGCGATCATCCAATCAACAGCTAAAGTTACCAAGGTTCCAACCGCACCACTGCTAGGTCCCGAAGAAAAAAAGAAAAAAAGAAAAAAAAAACATCATTTCTTTCCATGGCTCGTTGTATAATAAATGGGCTGCCATTCCTATGAGAAAACCATCTTGTTCTCTCATAATTCCGTTAGAACACTGGGCCGCAGTTCATAAACTAATAGCACCAGTTTCTCATGAAGCAAGAGGAGAGAGCAGTCGCGACATGGTGATACGAAGGCTTTCACCAGATCTATTTGAATAGTATCGACCCATAGCCAACAGTAATAGCAATTATACATAATCTCATAAATAATCTAGGCCGTTTCCGTAGATCACTACGGCAAGTTATATAGTTGCAAGAAAAAGCAACACAGTATACTTAAGTTCACTTGTACGAAAGCCAACAAGATTTTCACTGAGAATACCTCTCAAATTGAGATTCGTTGCAATGCGGATCAAGCCAATCACGAGGAGAACCCTTCGGCATGGTGGCGATGCTCGCCTTACCACCACCCACAAGCTCCCGCAGATTTTCGACCTTGTTCTCCCGCCCCGTGCCCGTGAACTTCCTATCTGCTTCCTTTAGCTTGTACTTGTACCGCTGTTTACGGCCCGCAGCGTTCAGTTCTTGCTGCTGCTTGGCTTGAGAAGGCGGTGCACCGTGTGGTCCCAAGTATATCCTTTCCTCTTCCTTAATGACCTGTAGTGGAGGAATGTATAAGAGGCTTTAGACCCGTTTTCATTTGAGAAGCACACTCCAGTGGCACCAGAACCATGATAAGCTTATGGTGATACCACATAGATGTGGGGCCCACATGATGTTCTTGTGGAATCCAACCTTTCTATAAGATAGTGCCACCTAAGAAAGCCCTTATGACCCAAAAATCAACCCGTTCTATGGGCCACCGCAAAGGGAACGAGCAGGAAGGCAACACCCACCGTTAAATTCCACAAAAGGCCATTATGAGTTGCAAAACAACCTGGTGGACCCTCCAATCTAATCAATGGTGGGTGTTTCCTGTCAAAATGTTCCGTGTTGTCCCATGTGTTTTGGATTGGACTGATTTTTGGGATCTGGGGGCTTTGTGAGGTAATGCATCTTATGGGCGGCTTCGATTCTGTGAAAACATCACTGGGCCCCACGTCTACCCATACCACCGTAAGCTTATGGTGGTACCACTGGAGCTTACCTCCTTCATTCAAGTCCAGAAAAATCAAAAGATTTAGGCTATTGATCAAGCACAAAATTCAGAGGAATGCTGATAGCACATATGAATGTCACACACAATCCCATGGGGGTTCATGCAGCAGGCCTGATAATGGGCTGACAATAGCCTCAAAGTTGGAATAGCCAACAATCCCATCTGCTGGAGGACTAGTCCATTGAACATGAATCATTGGTAGTCTTCTTTGTTACCTTCCTTTCCAAACTCTACGGTCATTCCACTAGTGTGGCCTTTGGGCTATAGCCTACCTATGATGGAGCCCACAGAATGAGCGGACACATACCCTAGAGTTCATGTGATATGAGCATTCCTCCGAAATCCCATCCAAGCTTTAATGGTAAAAAAGGTACTCCGCTCATCTTAATTTAAAGCTTTCCAACAGAAAAGGATTCAAAGTTGACCTTGGTAGAAGTAGGCTTCAAGCCCAATGCATCAGGCACATCCACTTCACTCAGCCCAGATTCTCCTACTGTCAAGCTTGGGATCACAAACCCATCGGTATCTGAAACATAAGACCAACTTCACGGTTCAAAATCTCTCAACAAACACTAACAGATTTGTTTGAAAGGTATCATCATCGTCAAAGATCCCAACAAACAGTATCAGATCTGGTTGAAAGCCATGTAATTCATAAATAAACATAAGATTATGACACAAGGCAGACCCTCTATGATTGACCTTGGCAATGCCTTCTATGGCTTGCCTTGGTTATTTGTCTACAAAATGAGAAAGCAAGTGATCCAGCCAGGCCTACAATTTGGGAGGATTGACCCAACCCAAGTTCAGGTTGTTCAAGTTGTCAAGGTCCTCAGGTTGGGTTCAGGCTGGAAAACGGCAACCCAATTTGAATTTGGGTTGGGTTAGGATTGCGCAAATTCATGTCGGGTTGGGAATAATCACATCTATCCTGGTCCAGATCGGGTTGGGTCGAGTATAGAAGAATTCACATTGGGTGTTGTGGGTTGGATCCTCTTGAGGTCGGGTTGGGCTCAACTAACCCCCAACCCAACCCAACCCACCTGAGTTGCACCCTTAGATCCAACATGCATGAAAAACTACCATCAATATGATCAACATCACATGCAATCAAATAGCGGGAAGAACTAAGGTGCCATTTGGTAAACTGCAAAATAAGGTCAGAAAATTAATTTAAGTGCTGAATTTTAGTACTTATAAGTACTGAAAATTGTGTTTGGTAATTTTCCCAAAAAAAGTCCTGATATCTGAAAATAAACGCTCTTTTTCACAAAAACCTGTTTGGTAAACACAAACCACAAATTCGGCACACCGATTCACATGCATCTCTCAAATATAACCCTTTGACTGATGCACCATGTACTAATTGATTGGTGTTCCTTGAACTAGATAGAATAATCATAACCCTTTGATTGGTGTTCCTTGAACTAGATGGCTAACAGAAGAAACACAACAACATCTCACATTTAATTGATAAAGGCCACTTTCAAGGTTCGGCTCACCTTTTTCTTTTTCTTTTTTTCTTTTTTGGCATGGTCGATGCACAGCGGACCCCATGTTGACAATTTTATTGATCATGTAGCCAATGGGCCCACCTGTATGAGATGCACTATAACTTTAGAGCCCTAGAGTACTTCTCTATAATGTAATATATATTGGAGAAATATAGTCACCAGCTGGATCAGCCGAGATTTATTCGGGCTTTTACATTCTGGCGGTAGCTTGTCCCATGGGCCTAAAAGGCATGCCCAATTCCATACCACATATCCACCCAACACAAAATCCAACCAGCACTTGATAAGTAGCCATCCTTTAAACCACACATGTGACCCACATTAACTCAAGAGTAAACCGTGTAGATTGTGGAACACATGGTCACTAAATAAGAGTCCCAAAATTACATTGGTTAATCTATTATGACCTTTGATTTGTGAACGTCTATTTGTTCAAATAGGTACACAGAATAATTTACATATTAAGACTTCTGATAACCATTAATTCGGTAATCAAATATTCAAATGAACTAAATTTTAGATCATGATACATGTTAGTTGGAGCCATGGCATGCTTAATTTGATTTGATTGAATGCCACACATAATATACAATGGGCAACGCCACATTGAACATTGGGTAGGAGATGGCACTATAAATTCGTGCGTAGGCCCACCTTGTATATGTTCACCAAACATGTCTATTGAGATTTGAGAATCAATTTTACAAAAATAATTCAAAATAAACAAATCGATAAAAGTGTTTATTGAGAATTAATTTTGTCATTGCTAGAAATAATGCCAACTGGACCCGAAGCCGGACACATAGGAGAATCCATCTAAAAATGAAGTCTCCCACCTTGATGTATGTGTGAAATCCACACCATCCGACCATTTTGCCAACTTATTTTAGGGCATGAGCTAAAAAATGACGTAGATCCAAAACTCAAGTGGACCACACCACAGGAAACAGTGGAATTGAATGCGCATCATTAAAATTTCATAAGGGCCACAAAAGTTTTGGATCAAGCTGATATTTTTGTTTTCCCTTCATTCATGTCTGTGTGGCCTACTCAATAAGTTGGATGGAAAATAAACATTACAGTGTGTCCTAGGAAGTTTTTAATGGCAAGTGTTCAATCACCACTTTTCCTATGTTGTGGTCCACCTTAGATTTGGATCGACCTCTTTTTTGGGCTCATGCCCTATATAAACTGGAAAACGGTGTGTACATAAAACACATACATCACAGTGGGGCCCACAAAACACCGTTACATGCATGTGTATGCAATCAGCATCTGGATGCAATCCCCATCAATATTGCATAGGCTTCCTAGGCCATCCAAAAAAAATGAGGTGGCCCACCTAATTGTATGTGTGAAATCCACAATTCCACACCGTCCTACCATTTTGCCCGCTTGGGCATGAGCCAAAAAGTGAGGCAAATCCAAATCTCAGGTAGACCACACCACAAGAAATTGTGGTAATTGAATGCCTGCCATTAAAAACTTCTTGTGGACCACAAAAGTTTTGGATGAAACTAATGTGTTTTCCCTTCATCCAGGTCTGTGTGACCTAATCAATAGGTTGGATGGAAAATAAACATTATAGTGGGCCCTAGAAAGTTGTTAATGGTGCGCATTCAATCACCACTATTTTCCTAGGGTGTGGTCCACGTAAGATTTGGATCTGCAGCACCCACTAACGTGTTACCCGATGAAACCAAAACCACTCCTACATAAGTGGATTGTTGTATAGAACACAGCACTTAAGGTTAGTATTGTGTTGACATGGGAATGTTTTGTGGGCCCCACCATAATGTATGTGTTATATCCACACCATCCATCCATTTTCTCAGATCATTTTAGGGCATGAGCACAAAAATGAGGCAGGTCCAAAGCTCAAGTGGACCACACCACAGAAATCGGTGGGGATTGAACATCTACCATTGTCAACTTCCTAGGGGCCACAAAAGTTTTGGATCAAGCTGGTATTTGTGTTTTCCCTTCACAAATAAACATCATAGCGGGCCGGAGGAAGCTTTTAATGAGCATTCAATCACCACTGTTTTCCAGTGGTGTGGTCCACCTGAGATTTGGATTTGCTTCATTTTTGGGATCCTAAAAAAATGGATGGACGGTGTGGATATAACACTTATATCGTGATGGGGCCCACATAACTTTCCCACATCAACACGACACTGACCTAGGTGTCATGTTCTACATTGCGCAATCCAAGTACAGGGAGTGCAATAGGTGTTACCCGGTAACACGTTAATGGGTGTTGCAAGGTGTGGATATAACACACGTCATGGTGTGGCCCACAGAACTTTCCCATTTCATGTAATACGTTTTGAAAGCTTGAAAGGGTAATATTGTCTTTTCAAAATGTTGGTTGGGATATTTTCATCAGCACCATCTAAAAATTTAAAGGAAATCACTTACCACATTCAACACAAGTGAAAAGTGAAGAGCCGGTCGCTGAAAAAAAAATATAAAAACCTCACCAATTTTAAGTGATTTTTAACAATAAGTGCTTAATATTTTATCTTTACCAAACGGTCTGAATTCCCAAAATCACTAAAAATGTGATAAGTCCTCGAATTAAGTTTTACCAAATGGCACCTAGGTAGATGTGAGTAAAAACAATTGTGTTCTACCCAGAACCATAAACCTTGTCTTTTTTGTTTCTTATGGAATTATTCAAGCGGAGTTATAAGAATCAAAATCGTGAATCCAAGATTCTCCCAAATTTTGAAAGATTCCATTACAAATTTCAAGAAAAAGATTTAAACAACATGATGCACCCTATGAAGGTTTCAAAGATGGGCATTATTATCCCCATTTCTTTTTTGTGTGATCCACTTATGCTTTGGATCTAACTCATTTTTTGGGCTCATGCCCTAAAATGATTTGGAAAAATGGATGGACGGTGTGGACATAACACATACATCATGGTGGGGCCCGGAGAATTTTCCCGCATCATGTAATACGTTTTGAAAGCCTAAGGGCCTGTTTGGGAGTGTGGATTTGGAACCCCCTGGATTCGCAACCCCCAGGATTGGAAACCCCCTAGATTGGCAATCCTCCCGATGTGTTTGGCACCCTGGAGTGTGAATCAACTTTAATTCAGAAATACCTGTAAATGGTATTACTAAATCAACTTAATATCCCTAATTAGTGAGATATATAATTTTTGACACTATGGTTGTGATAAGCCTGCTAAAATATATGCTTTGCCTGAAAATGATGAAATTCCAAGTCTCAGATGGACCACAAGCACAAGATCATGTCTAAGTGACTAACCAACGATTTTTAATCGTTGATTAATATGGACAATGTTTGGACGGTGCTGATTACATGAACAATGTTTGGACGGTGCTGATCATCGTTAGTGGGCCATGTGCCCAATAGAATGATAGTGTACCGTGACATGCATTTACACCTACAACTATTGAAATGATTTTAGGTGTAATCCAAGCTCTCATCATGGATTACAAACCCCCTCACAGAGGGGATTGGAAACCCCCTAGATTGGCAATCCCCAGTTGCTTGACACTGCCAAACAACCAAGGGGATTTGAAACCCCCTCTAATCCCCTCCAATCCCCTCCAATCCACGCTGCCAAACGACCCCTAAAAAGGTAATATTGCCTTTTTAAAATGTTGGTAAGGATATTTTCATCAATAGTCATCTAAAAATTTAAAGGAAATCACTTACCACATTCAGCAATAAGTGAAAAGTCAAGGGCTAGTATCTGAAAAAAATAAATTAATTAAAATTAAAAAAAAAAAAAAAAATTGAGTGATTTTTAACGTTTAGTGCTTAATACTTTATCTTTACCAAATGGTCTGGGATTCCCAAAATCACTGAAAATGACAATTTTCAGTGACAAGTCTTGGAATTAAGTTTTACCAAACGACACCTAAGTAGATGTGAGGAAAAATATTTTTGGTTCCTATCCAGAACTATAAACCTTGTCTTTTTTGTTTCTTATGGAACTGTTCAAGAGGAGTTGTAAGATTCAAAATCATGAATCGAAGATTCTCCCAAATTTTGAAAGATTCCATTTCCATTACAAATTTCAAGAAAAAGATTTAAGCATAAGAATCAAATCCTTTCCAGTAAGATTGGATTTGAGATGTAAGATTTTCAAACAATGATGCTCTTGTGATCTCTGTCAATGAAATGCCATTTATCCGAAAAAAACAAACGTATGTTATGAAAGCTCTACCATTGTCAATAAAAATAAAAATAAAACTGAATTTATAATCAAAGAAGTCTTTCTAGATACAATTTTAGACTCATATCATAGAATATCGATTTTGACAAAAAGAATGAATAGTGTTGAACTCAAAAATGACTCTAAAATCCTCAAATCTAGCGAAAGCTGAATGATTAATAGTAGGCAGACAAACAGAACCACCTATAATTTTTCAACATTTTTTGTAATCATAAGAGTTGAATTTCGTAATTTACAATCTCTTCTTATTTGAAGCATGGAGAAGCAACATACATCATTTACATGCTCTAGAAATGAACTGTTTGCAGATTCCCTTTTGTGTGTATCAGCAAGGGGCATGACCATGCTGAAAGGTGAGTCAGGTTCATAATCATGCATCAGCAGGTTCTATTTCGGGGAAAGGTCATGGTGTTGTTTAAGGCTGGAAGAAGGCTACAAGAAACAATCTACAGGGATATTCAAGATGCCCACCTATTCAATAAACACCAGGACTAACCCGCTCTTATCCCTAAAACACCGATTATTTCTCTCACCCCAAATTGCCAAAAGCTCCACCAACAAGAGAGCTGCCATAACATCCTTCCATTTTTCCCGATGCCTCCACTTTGTTACACAAGCAACATCTCTTCAACATTACAAGAATCACCTATGGGTAGGGGTGTACATCGGGCCGAACCGAGTCAAACTGGGCTCAACCCGGCCTGACCCAGTCACCAGTCAAACCCAGCCCGAACTCGGCCCGGCCCGGTCACCGGGCCAACATGTCCAGCCCGAACTCGGCCCGGTCAACAATCGGCAAGTTCAGGCCAGTTTCAGACCTGCTCCATTTACAAAGGGACCCACGATTTGGACGGCCTGGATTGCTAAACTGGGACTAAGGAAAAAATATATATATATATATATATATATATATATATATATATATATATATAAACGGCCAAGTCAGGCCAGGTCAAGTCGGGTTTCAGACCGAGTCGGACCGAACTGGGAGCTATTCGAACTCGACCAGAACTCAGTTTCGAGCCGAAGAAAATGGCCTGTCCCGGACCGAACTCAGTTCCGAGTTGGGCCGAATCGAGCTTTTTCGGGCCGAGTCGAGCGAGTTAACTGGGCTAGCCCGGTTTGTGTACAGCCCTACCTACGGGGAATCATGAACACCCCCAAAAACCTCTCCCATAACGACCTAGCAAGCGGGCAATAGATAAACAAGTGATTTACCGATTCCGCATCGCTAAGGCACATGGAGCACATGGTGGAAATGATCGTAGACCACTTTTGAATATTATCAATGGTAAACACTCTTCTTTTGCTCACCAACGAAGCAGATGCCGTGATCTTGTGGGGGGGCCCAAATCTTCACACAAAAGCCGTTGGATCTGCATTCAAATCTACTCCCTCTCTAGTGAGAAGCCCGTAAAAGGAACGAATGGAAAAAAACAACTCAGCTTCTCCAATTTCCACACCATGGGCACAAGGCTAAAATCTTGAATCCTGGCCAAGAGCTTCTCTAACTCTTCCATCTCATCAGAAAGATTCCTTCTACAAGACCACACCAGCTCATCCATTGTTGAGAAACATCAAGCAATGATAAGATTACCACCAGTAGCCACTCTAGCCAAACTAGGAAAATCAGCTCAAAGAGATCCTTCCCCTAACCATACACCATCCAGAATTAGATTCTCTCTCCATTCCTGACCAAATCTGACACCCATCTTAAA
The DNA here is from genome assembly GCA_021015155.1 of Magnolia officinalis. NCBI lineage: Eukaryota > Viridiplantae > Streptophyta > Magnoliopsida > Magnoliales > Magnoliaceae > Magnolia > Magnolia officinalis. Next base: position 60,433,970 of record JAJHSJ010000012.1, read on the forward strand.
TTTAGCCCCCACACTTTCGATTGCCTTCCAAACCCTGAATACCTTTATACAAACAAGACCTCCTTAACCCACAATCCTCCCTCTATTACCCCATATTTTGACGACAACACTTCAACGACTTCCCTCCATTCCAGATCGCCATAGCCATTTTCCCAAAAGTGCTTCATTCACTGCTTCCAGCCTTCTAACCTCGGCTCCGCCCTCTAGATTCAACTTATAAACCTCCTCCCACCTCAACAGACGGAACTTGCACAAATCCAACAATCCTTGCTGGAAAAAAAAAAAAAAAAAAAAAAAAAAAATCTCTCCTTAACTTTTCCAAGCAATCCAATTCCGACTTTGAGCATTTAAACATTAACACGAAATAGATCCACAAATCAGACATGGTAGCCTTGATGAGAGTTAATCTTTCTCCCAACAACAAATGCATACTCTTCCACCTTGACAATTTTCTTTTCATTCTTTCAATGACCTTAACCTAAAGGACCTTTGCCAGCTTACCAACACATAGCGGCAATCCAAGATACATAGATGGGAAAGATCTATCCCGCATCCAAAGAGCCCTGCCAACTTTTCCACCTCCTCCTTCGTAGTATGAATACCCAACATGTCACATTTTTGAGATATTGACCTCAGGTTACCAATTGGAAAAAGGGATCAATTGGAATCTAGGCTCTGTGGTACATGAAATCCCTACTGCCTTAAAACATATCATTAAAAAATATATTTCTCAATGTTTTTTTTTATTTTTTATTTTTTAAATGTGGTACACAAAACTCACATTCTGCATATTGGTTTAGAAGAAAAAGGTTGCAAATTGGAAAATAAGGATCAAAAGGAATCCGGACTCTATGATACATGAAATCCCTACCACCTTAAAACATGTCCATTAAGAAAACCCTCCTTCATGTGGTACACAACTCCTGGTGGCTTAAAAACACCTCGGAATCAACAACATAAGCAATCAACACAAGCATGTATTTAACAAAATGACAAAAAACCTATTAATGTTTGAAAAAAGGGTTTTCGAAATAAAGTATGAAGAAGAAGACAAAGAAGGAAGAAGCAGAAGCAGTAGCAGCATGAGGAGGTGGAGATGCAAATGCAGAAGCAAGAGGAGGAGGAGATGCAGAAGCAGGGAGGAGGACGAGCGGGAGGAGAAAGGAAGAGGAGGAGAAGGAGAAGGAGAAGTAGTAGAAGAAGCAACAAAACCAGGAATAGGAGCAGGAGAAGCAGAAGAAACAGAAGAAGAAGAAGCAACAGAAGTAGGAGCAGGAGCAAGAGAAGCAAAAGCAGGAGCAGCGGCAGGAGCAACGGATGATGATGATGATGATGAAAGAATAGGATATGCTAATACTTGGATGAACTTCTATAAAATTAGATGTTTTTGTCTTAGTGTTCAACACCTAGTAGCCACAAAATGCCCTAGAGGCATAAGTGTTGATGAATGAATAGGATATGCTAATACTTGATTTGGATGAACTTCCATAGGATCAGATGTTTTTGTCTTAGTGTTCAACCCATAGTAGCAATAAAATTGAAAATGCCCTAGATGCATGTGAAATGTGATCTTGAAACCGAAACAATTCACATTTCAAAACTTCTTGAAACGCTTGTGAAATGTTGTGAAACACCCATGAAGAATTTGTGAAGCATTAGTTAAAGATAAGCAAAGTGCTTGTGAAACATTTGGGAAATCTAGTGAGACACTTGTGCAATGTAAGTGAAATTTAAATTAGTTTATTTCATAAGATTAGTTCTATATAAACCTTCCCATGCAATTTAAACATGCTTCATATTAGTGCAAACTTAAAAATGCTTCAATAACAATTCTCGTGGGGTTTCTTTTCTGGTTTTTGCATTCTCTCTTCTAACTTTTCTTAATTTGTTTTATTATCTGTTTCACACGTTTCCTCTTCCCTTCCACATTTCTTGTTTCCCATATCTTTGGCACCTCATTTCCAGCTTCCGTTTCATTTCTCTTCTCAAATTCATTTTCCACTATGGTGACAATGGGTCTATATCCCTCCCCCTCTCTATTTCAATGGCATAGTATTACATAGTGAAGGCAGCACTTGGAAGTTCACATTAAAGATGTAATTTCACTTTATTTGCCGGTAATGATCCATCCAAAGTGGGGTCCATGATCTAGACAGTTTAAGTAACCTGTTTGCCACATGTACATGCATGTGAAACATCAAAACCTGCAATAGTATCAAAGCTCTCCTTAACCACCACCTCATTGGCATCATCATCTTCCTCATCGCCATTATCATTGTCATCATTGTCACCGCTATCATCATCATCACCATTTCTTTTTGTACTCACTTCTTGCACATGCCTACATGATGCACTAGGAGTCTGGGATAGATCAAAATCACTCGTATGGCAATCCCAACCATACATACGCCTCGCCTAAAAAAGCAAGGTTACTCTGCTCATCAGTTGGTGCACGTATCTACAAAAAAATGAGTACTAAGAGAAATTGAGCAATGACCACATGCAACCCAAATATGTGGTCCACAATGGTCCAATTTACTACCCAAGAAATCCACATATCATTGTTGCCATCGTCATCACCTCCATCATTGTTGTCATCATTGTCATCGTTGTTGCAATCGTCTTCATAATCATTGGCATCGTTGTTGCCACCTTTGACATCGCCATTCATTGTCGTATCATCGTCATTGTTATAATAATCATTGTCGTTGATGTCCCTCATCATTGTCTTTGCCCTCATCATCACCGCCTTTGTCGTCATGATTGTCATCATCATCATCATCCTTGCTCCAGTCAGACAATGACGCTTGATGACTAGTGGTGGATATTAGTGTTGTTAAGGTATGCTAGAGGGATGGGAGGAACATTGAGGATGAAAAATTAACTAGAAAAAGAAACTCTTGAGTTGTTTCAGTTTAAATTTTAACCCAAAGTAGGGCCTTGTTGACACATGCCCAAGTGAAAAACTATTCCACCCCCAATTCCAATGAAGATTCCAAAGAGGGCAAGAGTTCTTAATCCATTACCAAAAAAAAAAAAAATCAACTCCCATTATCCCCGTTTCCAAACTGCTCAAAATAGGTTTCCAAAAATAGCTCCTGAAAGCAAGAGCATCTCTCCGTGCATAAAATCTTCAGTTTTTTTTTTTTTTTTTCATTCAGCCACTCATAAAAGAATCTTTACACGTATGTATACTCTTCCCAAAGCCAACGAAACCCTAATGTAATCATAATCATTCATTAGGTCTAATCTAAACCATCTGAACTAAGTCTCTCATAAATGGGACCGAACTCACACACACACGTACGCATGCACGCACGCGCACACACACACACACAGTTTGGAAGCTAACCAACAGGCTTTCAAACAGGACCAATTCTCATGTCATTTGGACATCATTCGTACCCAAGAAGAGGCCTGCAAAATATGTGATAAAAATACCAGAGGGAAACTTGCTTAACAAATCACTAAGTCAAACAACTAATCAAATAATGGATTTGCTAAAATAAGGACTTGAAGACTAAATCCTATGGACTTCTAGGCCTACAATTTAACTGCGTTGCATGTGGGGTCTACCAACTGATAGGCCACTCATGTGGAGCCCACAGATTGATCCAACCACCATCGAGGGCCCATGAAACTGTCTGCGCAGATTGTGTGGCCCAGACCTCTGATCAGAAAAGATAGTGGGCACACGTGTGGGATTTCGTCAGACCCACCCATAAGCTCTCATCAAAATCAAGAAAACTTCTAGTACTGAAATGAAAGTCAGAATTCATCTTCAAAAACCCCAACCAGAGTAGAAGAAAAATTAAAATATGCATATTTGGATTTTACAAAAGAGGTTACTAGAATAAATCATGGAGATTACCATGAAGAAAATAAATATAACCCAAGTCAAGAATCTTCTACAGGAGGCCAATTCAGGGTTTCATGTGGAATCAAATTCTAACCAATATCTAACAATATGTAAAATCAAGCACTGCTGAAACTAAAATCTAAATCTAAACATTCATAAAAGGATCCCACAGAACAGTTAAAAAAGATATTTAAGAATACCCTAGCCAAAATGAAAATACCCAAATCAGGCTTCTACAATAAACCCAAACCAAGATTTCTACGAGCGTTGCTTAAATTGTAAATAACACCCAACATTCAACGAACTATATATATATACAAAAGAGAAGAAGATCTAAAAACTCAAAACTAAAATACAAGCATCCATATAGAATTCCACAAAACAAGAAAAAGAAAATCATCAACATTGCCTGAACTGAAATAAAATCCAATTAGGAGACTTGTACAAAACCCCACACCAGAATTCCTTTGAACTGTGCTCAATTTCTCAACAATAGCCAACATTATCAATGAAACTATAAGATTCTTGAAAACAATAGCAAAGCTAAAAATCAAATATCAACATTAGGACTTCAATTCTATGAAAATAACACCACAAACACCACTGAACTAAAACCGAAAAACCCAAATGGAGGTTTCTTCTACAAAAACCTATATCGGGATTCTTCCACAAAATCTCCAAACCATCTACTACAAAAGCCTCTAACAGGATTTCCCAACATAAATTCTAAGCAATACACAACACTAACAAAATTCTAAGTGGAAGTTCTACAACATACGCATTAGAGCCCAATTTTCTCGATATCTTATAAGGACCAACACTACAGGCTTGTAATTTACTAACAGCCCCTTGTGGAAACCGTTCTAGCCTTATACAAACCATCACATAGTCACCTATTTGAAATTCTTTAAACCTGCGATTAGAGTCAGCAAATATCTTGTACTTTCTGTTATTCATATTAATCCATTTTTTAATCTCATTATGCAAATCATGGATATGGCGTGCGAACACATTTGCGGACTCTAAGGACCTATTTGATTTTCCAGTGCACTGGTAAATACCAAGTAAAAGATTAATAATTATTTCCCTATGTATTTACAAGGCACCTGATTTGACTACTTACTTTTTTGACACGGAAACCGAAAACATGACAGAATGTATATGGGTCCCACTGTGATGCATTTCGCTTATCCGCACCGTTCATCCATAATGCCTTTTGAATTTATAGTATGAGCAAAAAAATGAGGTATATCCAAAACTCAAGTGGACCACACCATACGAAAACAGGAATCAAATACTTACCGTTAAAAACTTTGTGAGGCCACTGTTTCTTTTGGTGTAGGCCACCTGAGTGTTGGATCATCCTCATTTTTTGGCTCATGCCTCAAAATATTGTGGTAAAACATATGGACGGAATTGATATATCATATACATTACCTTGAGGTTCAAAATTTTTAAATAGCTATTTGAATTGGTTCCCAATGCAAAAGTTTCCCTGGATTTTCAAACGGATGAAACGGTAATAATTACCCATTTCCTGGGTATTTACCCAGGCTCTTGGAAATCAAACACGCCCTAAAGGTCTATGGGCGACTGACATGGGAATAAGATCTATAGGTTTCCTAGGCTTGTAATCATGTACCACCTCAAAAGGACTCATGACTATCGACCTATTGACGGAACTATTATATGCAAACTCTGCGACAAGCAGAACTGAATCCCAGATCTTAGTGTGGTCACCCACAAGACATCGCAACAGGTTTCCTAAGCTTCAATTGACCACTTCTGTTTGACCGTCAGTTTGAGGATGGTATGCCGACAAGAACTGAAGTCTCATACCCATCATATGCCAAAGTGTCTTCCATTCATCTCCTAAAAAAATACGTATCTGATGATACACACTTTTGAGGTCAATCTTGAAAAAAATCGTAGCACTGGCTATTATATCCAACATGTCATCAATACGCGGTATAGGAAACCGATACTTGATCGTGATCCTGTTGATGGGCCGATTGTGCACGCACATGCGCAAAATGCCATCTTTCTTAAACATGAGGAGGGTTGGCACGACACAGACCCAAACTCTCCTGAATGAACCCTTCGTTAATAAGCTCATCAAGTTGCCTCTTCAACTCCGCATGCTCTGCAGGGTTCATTTGGTAGTAAGGATGATTTTGTAGAGTCGACCCAGGGACAATCTATGGCATGTTGAATGTCCCACATGGGTGGAAGCTCATCCGGTAGGTCCTCAAGGAAAACATCGCTAAACTCCTCCAACACCAAATTCACTTCAGGTGGCAACTCTACACTAACTTTGGGTGTGACCTCTCTTGCCACGAGGGCATACACCATCGAATCAACCTTAGTCCCCCTTTCAAACCCTTTGGTGTTTATTATGTGGAGAGATTTAGATTGGGATTTCCTCATATCTTTTGAATCACCCTTCTTGACGTCTTTTTTCTTCTCCAGAGTGCTCTTGGGTAGAAGAGGATTTAGTTTTATGCTCTTACCTTAATACATAAATGACCATGTATTCGAGTGGCCGAATAGTGTCACATCATGGTCTTACAGCCAAAGTTTGCCTAAAATAATGTGGCCTACATCCATAGGCAAAACATTACATCACAGTGTATCTTTATAGGAAGCAAACTGAATGGGAATAAGACACCACTAAGAAACCGGTATAAATGACACATCCACCCATGAAACTTGATAGGGCTGAGGGTGAAGGATGGGTTTCAAACCCAAACAAGATAGTGCTAATAGAGACCACGTTGATGCAACTACCACTATCAATTATCACCTTGCAGTTTTTGTCACCGCACTTGACGTAAGTGTGAAAAAATTAAATTCATGCGCCAATCATCACTCTCTTTAGCCTAGGCTAATGCGCATCTGATAACTATAAGTGGCACGGTCTCAACTCCTTCGACTTCTTCATCACTATCACTAATTTCGGGTTGATATTCTTCTTCTTCACAATCTCCTTGATCGTTCGCATCCTCATCAAACTCACCAATTACAAGGGCCTTACCTCGCTTTTTTGTAGGGCACTAGTAAGTGAAATGATCATATCGTTGGCAATAGTAATACCGCAAATGCTCACCTCCCCTCGAAATGGTACTAACCAGACATCTGTCCCTCACATCCCTATTGTTGGGTTGCGTACCAGTTGGACCTTTGAATTGACTCCCAAAATTAGGCTTAGCTCCCTGAGAAGTGGCCTTGACGTTGGTATACAGGAGTCAAATCGGCTCATGAATTGCGGTTTTAGACACCACTCAAGTTCTTGCACCACTTGATAGGCATGCTCTAGAGTACTGACGTCATGAGGAATGAGCTCGCGTTGAAGCTCCAGTCGAAGGCCTATTCTTAGACGAGAAATGGTCATTAACAGGTCCTCCTTGATGTTACAACGCATCATGTATTCATCAAACTTGGTGATGTAATTAGCCATAGGCATTGATCCTTGATTAAAGGATTGCAACTAATCCAAAAACTTCTAGTGGTAAGAGAGATGAAGGTACTTTTCCTTCAAGATCTCTTTCATCTCAGCCCACAGTGAGACCAGATCATCTTCAGACCTCTCCATCTTCCGCTAGACATTTGTCCAAAACAACTTGGCCTGGCCCACCAACTTCATCTTGGCAAACCTCACCTATCGGTGATCGGACATATCGTGCCACTCAAAATAATGCTCCATATCCGCAAGTCAATCAAAGCCTTGGAGTCCAAGTGACCATCATAGTTTGGGGCCTTAATCTTCACACTCTTCATTACCTGATCATCAGGATCATGGTGATTTAGGTACTCTCCACGGGGTGATTGGGTATGCACCCCACCACAACCAACACCTCAGCCACGGCCTCTTCCACATCCTCCAACTTGGTTTCCTCCAACTTCACTTCCGCTTGAGATTGGTGATCTTTCCCATAGTCGAGGTTTTCCTGCTACCAATTGGTGACTGGTGGTTCTATTTTGGGCCTCGACGGCCGCAAGACGGCTATTGATGGCATTGATAACCTCAGCAAGCTGTTCCAAATTCATTGTGGGGTGAAAACCAAAACCACGCCAAGTACGAGTGGGCATAAACCGTTAGCAAAATGAAAGCCTAACCTAGATGCGACATGAAAGTCCAATTCTAGACCTAGGCTCTGATACCAATATTTGATGCAGGATGGATAGCCTAGCCTAGAATGATGCAATGAGATCATCAACGGATTAACTAGAACAATTTAAAGCACAAAATAATGCCAGTCAATCACGAGCTTAATGAATTCAAGTATTTAACTATGCTTATATTCAACACTAAATCAAAACCCATCGGTTAGATCTTATAAATCACGATTAGATAGGACCTATGGAAGGTAGGACTTCCATTTAGCATAGGAATTAATATGATTCTAAAGGGGATCTCTTGGTTTGTTAAAGGGTTTAAGAACTAGGGTTTTGGGATTTGGGGATTTTGGAAATTAGGGTTATGGGAGTTAGCGTTATGGAGAATTAGGTTTGTGGGAATTAGGATTTTGAGAATTAGAGTTTGAGACTTAGGGTTTAGAGTTAGGGTCTTAGGAAACTAGGGTTGGATGGGAGTTTGGGACGAGTTAGGTTGCGAGTGTATAGGTTGGGAGTAAGAAGAAAAGATGTAGGTGGAGATTATTATTTGTTGTTGGACAAAGAAGAAAAGAGAACAAGAAAAAAGGAAAAAAGGAGAATGAATACCTTTTGATGGAAGATGAGAACTTGGACTCACTCCATGGCATCACGCCAATTTGCTCCAATCATGGGAGGTTTTACTTCATCTTTCCCACCCCCCCCCCCCCCCCCCCCCCCCCCCAACCAAGGATTCTCGAACCCATGACCTCAAAGTGGAAATACTCAGTGTTTACCACTGAGCCATGAGTGGAGACCTAGGTTTTACTTCATCACAAAGCAAAGAGAAAGACATTTTTTTTTAATTTCATATGCTCAAAAAAATCAGCTAGGGTGGGGACGTCCAACCCTTATATAGTCTCAAGAAAAAATTTTTACAAAAAGACGTTCTCATATAAAAAGTTTCACAAAAAGACGTTCAATAAATTAAAATTTGTTCATAAATCCCTAAACCCGACAAAATATAAGCTAAACAAAAAAATAATAATAACAAACATATAATCAACTAAATAAACTAAACTATTTTGTGGCCCACAATCAAGATGTCCAATCATGATGATCCAACAGTTGAAAACTTGGAATGGTCCAACTAAGTAGCCCACATGCATCTTCCCAGTGTGAGGCCTTTAAAGATGCATAATCATGCATGTGGGGGTCTCCAACGGGCTAGGCACTCGAAGTGGGCTCACGGGGCCCCATGTATGCATTGCCTAGCTATAAAGAAATGGGAGCTCTCATCCTCCTCTGGTATACTTTAACTGCTGCTTGAATGTCCTCATCAAAGATTCAATGAAAGAAGAAAGTTCATGTGACATTCTATAGACAACCATCAATCATAGATCTTGTGTCCTACCATGTTGTGTTTAACGAGGAGCAACGGCCCATGCTAATCGTCATCATCTTCTTCATATGTGTTCCAAACTGGGCATGATTGATATCCATGCTCCAGCTTGAGAAGGAATATGGAAATATATGTAATTGTGTCCGTGTGTATGTATGTTTTGTACTCGTGGAGGATTGTATGTTTCTCTCAAGTTAATATATATGTATGTGTTTGTGTTGTGTGTTTGTGTTTGTGTTAGTCAAGACTAACATACACAACACAACCATTGCCCTAGCCATCTTTTTCTCCTCTCTTTCTACACTTCCTCTTCCACTCCTATTGATCTCTTCTCCAATCTACTTCAACTTGCCCAACATCACAAATGGCAATCCAACATTGAAAACCAAAAGTTAAAAAATAAAAATAAAAATTTACCCCACTCGTCTGGATTGAACTGAAGACAATCCATGAAAGATGATCATGGATTTCAACGGCTACAGGGCAAAAAAACCTTGCTCTTTTCAAGGAATACCCACAACAAAAGAAAATCAAAGCCACTTCAACTGCGATTTTTGGAATTCCCAAACAAAAGGAAATCAATATCGGAGGAGAGAAAAAGAAAAAGAAAAAAAAAAAAAAAAAAAACCAAATCATGGGAAAGAAGCTCAAAGGGAAGATAAAACGATGGAAAATATATTGTACCCCGAGGGATTATGGATATCGTACTCACACACATACTAATGTACATGTGGCTTGCATCTAATTTAATCTAACAGTCCAGATCATTGAATCCAATGTAGATGGAGTATAAGTGAAAAATCAATGGAACCGTTGATTTTCTTTTTCTTTTTCAATATGATGGTCATTGGACGAGCGGTGAGAATGGCCACATAACTGTACAAGCGTCCATTTAGAATTCCAGAAAATATGAAAAACGAATTCATCAACATTGTTGAAACTGAAATAAAATCCAAATTTGGATTCTTGTACAAAATCCCACACCAAATTCTTTTGAACTGCTCAATTTCTCAACAATAGCCAACATTATCAATGAAATTATAATATCCCCAAAAACAATAGCAGAGCAAAAAATCAAATATCAACATTAGGATTACAATTCTATGAAAATAAAACCATATACACCAACAGAACTAAAATCGAAATATCCAAATCAGGATTCTTCTACAAAAATCTATATTGGGATTCTTCTACAAAATCTCCAAATCAGGATTCTAATACAGAAGCCTCTATCAGGATTTCCCAACAAATACTCAAATTCTAAGCAACACACAACACTAACAAAATTCTAGGAATACCAAAATCAGGATTCTTTTCCAAAATTCCAAAACAGGATTCATGAACAAAAAAGAAAAAGAAAATGTCAGAATTTCTCTACATCCACTCAAAATCTAAGCAATGCACGGATCAGGACTCTTCTAAAAGGAAAACAAAAAATCCGGAACCCTCTTCATTTACTCAAAACTCTCATAAATTCCCAAAATTAATCAATACTGAAATCAGGATTCTTCTAAAACAAAAAAGATTATGCCTCAAACCCATGTCAAGATTGGTTTACATTAAATCAAATCCAATAAATTCCCAAATTACTCAAATTCTAACCAATACCCAAATCAGGATTCTTCTAAAAAAGATTCTGTCACAAAAACCCAAATCAAAATTGTTTTACATTCAATCAAATTCCATAAATTCACAAAACTACTCAAAATCCTCTTCTAAAAAATAAACCCAAAACAAGATTTTGCAAAACATACACACGCAGGCACGCGCGCTATTGTTCTATATCTAATCAAATTCTATAAATTCACAAAACCACTCAAATTCTACGCAACACCCAAATCAGGATTCTTCTATAAAAAAATAAATAAATAAACCAAAACAAGATTCTGCGACAAAAACCCAAATCTGGGATTGTTCTAAATTCAATCAAATTCCATAAATTCACAAAACTACTCAAATTCTAAGGGTGTGTTTGGTTGCTCCAAATATCATGAAAATTCGCACCAAATTAGAATGGTTGATCATGAAATTTCTTGATATTTGGTGCAAACAAACGCAGCCAAAGCAATATCCAGATCAGGAGTCTTATAAATAAAATAAAATAAAATAAAATAATTAACCCAAAACAAGATTCTCCCACAAAAACCCAAATCGGGGCTGTTATAAATTCAAACAAAATCTATGAATTTACTAAACTACTCAAATTCTAAGAGACTCAAATGAGGATCTTAAAAAAATAACAAAATAAAATATTTCACATAAACCAAAATCACAATCTCCTCACATTTACTCAACTTCGAATTTTTAACCTATACCCAACATCACAAATGAAGATAGACATTGAGAAAAGAAAATTCAAAAAAAAAAAAAAAAAAAAATACAAAGGAAAATTACCCCACTCGTCTACTTCAATGGAGGGACCGGATTGAACTGAAGACGAATCCATGGCAGATGATCATGGATTTCAACGGCTACAGGGCAAAAAAGCCCAGCTCTTTTCAAAGGAATACCACAACAGAAGAAAATCGAACACACTTCAACTGCGATTTTTGGAATTCCCAAACCCAAGGAAATCAATATCGGAGGAGAGAGAGAACAAAACCATATCGTGGGAAAGAAGCTCAAAGAGTAGATAAAACGATAGAAATTATACCGTACCCTAAGGGATTCTGGATATCGTACTCACGCACACCGACTAATGTATATGTGGCTTGAATCTAACTTAATCTAACGGTTCAGATCATTGGATCCAATATAGATTGAGTATAACCGAAATCAATAAAACCTGTTTTCTGTATCTGAACCGTTAATTTTTTATTTTTTTCAATCTGATGGTCATTGGACAAGCAGTGAGAGTGGCTACGTCGGTGTCATTTTTTGGATTGAACGCTGAGATTACACCATCGCAAGTGGATATGCTATTGTAATTTCTACCACGTGCCAAAATACGAGATCCAAGCAACTGATCAGATGGGCCCACCCTATGCCAAGAATCAGGATAGTAAACGTTGATCAGGTGGGCCAGACATGAAGAAAAGAAAAGGATGGTTGGAAATTGACCAACAGTCCACATTCATAGTACTCGTGCGGCCTTTTATATGAGGAGAGAGGCCTTTGAACTACTTTGTGTGACCCACCTGATGAGCGGCTTGGATCTTTTAAGCTGTTATTCCGCTTGCGTAGTGCCATGCTCTCGACGAGTATGGTATATATGTTTCTCTTGGAGAGAAGATATTCGGTCAAGACTCGTCCTCAGGACACGTGGGGCAACCACACATCTATCCCGATCATCCACAGGGAAAATAGTGGATGGGGCACAGATCGAATATTCGACTGATTAAGAAATCCTAACCGTTCAAATTGGCGGCCATCAAATGATGGTGAGTGGGCTAAATTCAAGAGACAAAAATTAGTGATTTGGATGTCTGGATTGTCTTACAACGGGTTATGTTTCCGTGAACGAATGGACACCATTTTTTGAAAGGGAAATTTTACAAAAAAAAACCTCGTTAGTATGGAATTTACAGTCCGGTGCTTTTTGGAACGCTTAATACCATTCCACTGCCACCCTTACCGCCTGCCAGCAAATGTGTCACTCTCTCCGGTGGGCCCACCATAATGTTTATATAAAATCCACCCAAACACCGTGTGTGTCACTTCATGTTAGGCAAATGGCCCAAAAATCAGCTCAATGTATGATTCAAGTGGGCACATGATTTGAAATATCTCAAGATTGTTTCTATAAGTGTCACCCACATAAATTAACGAATGGGTATGATTTTTGGATCAGAGGACTAAAGTTTTTGTGCGGAATCTAAAGATTCATATAATTATCATAGTGAGCTTGTAAAACCAAGGGTGGATATTTCTCTCCCAACTGTTTGCTTTGGTATGGCCCACCAAAATCGCAAGTCGACATGTTTTTGCCAGCCTAATACAAGACTATGTAATAGTCAAAGTAGATCTTACATAAACATCGTAGTAGGCCCCATCATAATCAAGAGCTGCAGCAATATAATTTCTTTTCTTTTTTCTAAATCATCTCTTTGTAAAGGTGGAAAGGACGGTGGGACTTGATTTTTGGCAAGGCCAATAGTGATGTGTATGCGAAATCCACTCAGACCATTAAATGCATAATCCCAGTTTAGGCCTAGATATAAAAATTTTAGTTTGACTTGTGATTAAGTGTGCCATACAAAGGAAAATAATTAGGAGAGGGATGTCCACCCTCAATGTTTACTAGGCCAATAACAATAATTATATAAATGCCACACCAAAATTTAGACCTAGTGCTTAAAATTAGACCCATATGTGATTAAGGTGGGGCCATACCAATGGAAACAAGTTTGAGGGCGATCATTGCCCCATACACTGTTTCCAATCAGGTAGTCCATTTAAATATGGGCGATTTTTAGGCTCTTGGCCTAACATAAGGTGAACGGCCAATGGTCAGGGTGGATTTTACATAAACATCATTGTGGAATCCACCCAAGCAATCAACCCATTTGCTCATGCGCTCATCCAATAGGCCTTTAAAGAAATGTAAATTCCTTATTAATTAAATAGTTTTTATAAAATTCCCTTTTAAAATTGGTAGTCAACCATAATAAGAATTTTAGCATTTGATCCTAAGATTGTTGGGTAATCAAAACCGTTCATCCAATGGAACCTGAGGTGGATGGACATTAGAATGAAATTTCCACAAAATCCTTACCCATCCCTTATGAAAGGGATGTAGAGTGGGTTGCAAACACTTTCGTGGCAAAGATGGGCTAGAGAAGGCCCGATCAGAGGTGGAAACAATTCAGACCATCAGAACCTTAAATCAGTTGTATCTCGCAAACTGTGAGTTTTTCGATATATTATATATGATTTTGGGGTAGGAGGACCTACTTAAGCCAACCAACCCTACTATACTGGGTTGCCCACACCAGATTTGCGAGATTTCATCATATCAATGGTTGAAAGTCCCGTTTAGTTTTGTTTTCATTATAAATAATAAGTTGTAGAAGTCGTGCCCAACATGAAAAGGGCTTAGAAAAGTTAGGAGAATAATATAGTTGGGCTAAATTGGACACTATTTTTGGCCGAAAACCACAAAGTCTAGTAGGAATAGATGTTGTCTATAAATAGTAAATTTACTATTTATAGTAAGTCACGTTTTTTGGGTGTTTGAGTTAGAATCTAAGTTTAAAACTCTGTTTTAGGTTTGAGCTCCTTATTTAAAGAGTTGTAATTTCAAAAAAAAAATTAATATCATTAATCAAGTTATTTTGAATTTATTAGAAATTATTTCTGCTTTTATCTCTTATGGATTCGGATTAGTTATCTCCTAAGCAAGACGGTGATCGACCTCATCACGTCCCTCCTTGCGCCAAAAAAGAATATCTTAGGTGATCAAGCCTGAATAGGCTGCAGTGGGTACATGTATAGTCACAAATGTAAACTGGCAATCGTAACTCTCAAGTAGTCAAACCTCAATTCAAATTGGGTTTTCTCCATTTTTCTCTGATTTTTTCAATCTTAGAGAAACCATTAATTTAGTTATTTGGGTCATTCAAAGGCTATCCTTCATAAAGTTTTAGTGAATGAACATTTCACAAACATTTCAAAGATGAAAAATGCAAGGTTAATGATATAATTATACTTTATCTCAATATATTTTAATTGAGGGCAAATTTGTGAATCATTTATCCGAGCAACCGCAGCTTTGCTATTAGTGAAGAGCCAGCAGGTCCATCAGATTTGACCAACTTCATATTGCTTAGATTTCACAAAACATCATATCACCGATGAAACATCTCAAGTAGATGGACTGTTGATTAGAACTTGGTGGGTCAACTCAAAACTCAGCCCGGTCAACTCAACCCGACTTAAAATTGAGCCAAGCCACCATAGGAGTCTAACTCAATTCAGACTCGGGTTCT
Organism: Magnolia officinalis; assembly: GCA_021015155.1. Classification (NCBI taxonomy): domain Eukaryota; kingdom Viridiplantae; phylum Streptophyta; class Magnoliopsida; order Magnoliales; family Magnoliaceae; genus Magnolia; species Magnolia officinalis. The sequence continues at coordinate 60,449,250 of JAJHSJ010000012.1, forward strand.
TGTCAAGTTGACTCGCCTACTCAGTCGACCCAGCATGACTTGAACTGAGTCACTTGCTTGAGTCAAGCAACTTTAAGCTGGCAGTTAGCAATTACCTATCACGTGACCAAACTTTCGGATCTTATTGCTTAAATATCAGGCGTTCGAGTTGGGTGGGCTACATGGCTAGAAAAAGTTGTTATAGCAATTCATGAAATTTAGCAAATTTTTAATTCGGAAATTCACTAATTGTGTAATGTTTTGTTAACCTTCACCAGTAGGGTTACTATACTAATTTCTTATTTTGATGAAAAGGGGATGAAACATCAACAAGACAATTAAAAGAGAAAAAATTGTTAAATGTTCCAAGTTCATAAAGTTGAAAAATCAAGGGTTTCTCATGATTAGAATAGGGATGGATGCATACCCATAGTAAAATGTCCATTTTTCTACCTGTTGATCAGATGGATGGGCAATAAAAAATGGCAAATGATCAAAGGATGGACAATCGAACATGGCGAATGATTAAATGACAAAACTACATGGCAAATGACTAAAGGATAAAACCATTGACCCCATTAGTTAGCATCATCAAATCAAAGTAATTTATGAGAGGATGGACAACCAAAAGTGGGCCTCACATGATGGAATTGATCAGACATTTTCTATAGTAAATACAGATCATTGTTTTCCCCAATGGATAAAATGGTTAGGATCATCAGTCTGTTCTTCTTCTTTTCTTTTCTTTTTTCTTTTTGAGGGATCAACAATGAATGTGGGACTCACATAATGGTCTAGATCACTGATAGGATTTTTTCTACTATAATAAAAATGGACAATCCATTTCATATCTATTAATCGGATGGTTAAAATTACACAAGGGGGATTATAATAGACCTCTATCATAATCAATACAAACCCTTCCTTTTCCTAACCATATAATCAAAGTGATTTTCAAGGATGAGCTATCAAAGGTGAGCCCCACATTACAAAATGGTCCAAATCAATGCTTAAGACTTAATTTTATAATCAACATGGAGCATCCAATGAAAATGATTTTTTGGTAGGCAAACAATGAAACAAGGGCCTCACATGATGGTCTAGATCACTGATAAGACTTTTTCTAATATAATAAAATGGAACACCATATCATATCCATTGATCAGACGGTTAGCAGAGTGAATTTGAAAGGAATAGGCAATCAAAGGTGAGCCCCACACAGTCTAGATTAATGAATGGATCTTCTTTATTATGATATCGACAGTCTATTCACTAAACATCTAATCATTTAAACAAAACCCAATTCCAACGGCTAAAGCCCCAACTTATCATAGTGTAATACATAGGAATGAATTCGAGCAAACCTCTCAGCAATATACCATTTTTATACAAGAAAATGTACTATAAGAACTGGTGGTAACCTTTGCTCATCCAGAGGACGTCTTTGCGACAAGATAGAGGAGTGCCCGCCTGTGGCAGATCGTTCGCAGTTTCTTGTACTTCTCCACAAAAGATGCAAGGTCAATCTCCTTGTTAATGAGCTGCCTGTGAAGGATTTCAGATTCTGCTCCTGCTTTATTCATTGCATCTGCAAATCAAACACCACTCTCATTATCATTCCCCATCCATTTAATGGCGGCCTGCTCAAATCAGCGCATATTATATCCATGCAAGCATATATGCACACTGTTTCATGCATGGATTCATGCTTTGTACGTGCTTCTTGGGTTGGGTCTGTGTACATGTAGATATTAACCTATCCATATATCAGAAATCAGTCAATCACCCCATTGATGCAACGGTGCAAGATCCAGATTGCCCAAGCGGGCGCGCCAGCAAATGTGTCGTGGCTTAAAAACCAGGCAAACTCGCTCCATTGCGGAGCCACATGCACATGAAAGAATATGCGCAGTTAAAGTAGTACACATGTAATGCACGTGGTCCATCTGATGAGTGGATCAGCACGATTTTAGGTCCAGTCGCAGTAACAACGGGGCATGCTTGAAGAAAAAATTGCAACACATAGGACAACTGGGTTCTACTAGGGCTTATACAGAGATGATCCTAGCAATGTATATTTGGCTTGTTTGGATCCTAAACTTACAAATCTAGGGGACTTTGTGAGTCCTAAGACTTCTAAATCTTGGATTTGTAAGTTTTGGAGACAATAAATCTTGTTGAACTGGGACTCGTAAATCCTAGAATTTTTTAATCTATTGTTTGGTTGATATCCAGGACCAGATTTCATAAATCCTAGAATTAGTATATTTATTGTTTGGTTGTTGATGCAGGACAATTAACCACTTGCTCTAAAAGCTCGAACTGTTAGAGCATGGCAAATTAATCCCTTTATCTCATAGCCCAGGCCCCGCATCTCATGGGTTAGGATCTCGGCCGAACCCCCTTTGTGGGCCCCACATCTCATGGGTTAAGACCTCGGCCGAACCCCCCTCGTGGACCCCAAATCACATGGGTACCGCCTCACACGAGCCACCTACCCTGAGTGTGTCCCCGCTCCCACAGGCTACCCCACTCGAGCCTGGTGTGAAATGCACATTAATCACCCCCGGTGAGGAGTCTTGAACACGAGACCTCCCTCGTGGGCCCCACCCACCTCGAGTGTGCCCCTGCATCCCATAGGCAACCCCACTCGAGTCCGATGTGAAAATGCCCCTGCATTAATCACCCTCAGTGAGGAGTCTCGAACACGAGACCTCCCACTCTGATACCAATTTGATGTAGGACAATTAACCACTTGCTCTAAAAGCTCGAACTGTTAGAGCATGGCGAATTAATCCCTTTATCTCATAGCCCAAGCTCCACATCTCATGGGTTAGGACCTCGGTCGAACCCCCCTCGTGGGCCCCAAATCACATGGGTACCGCCTCACACGAGCCACCCACCCCGAGTGTGTCCTCACATTCTACAGGCTACTCCACTCGAACCCGATGTGAAATGCACATTAATCACCCCCGATGAGGAGTCTCGAACACGAGACCTCCCTCGTGGGCCCCGCCCACCCTGAGTGTGCCCCTGCATCCCACAGGCAACCCCACTAGAGCCCGATGTGAAAATGCCCCTGCATTAGTTGTCAGATTTGAGGACCAGATGTGTGGCAAAGCATATAAATTATAGACATAACAGCACCCCCACAAGGTGCCCACCATATAGTAATCAGACTGCAGGTAGACATTTCCTATGGTGAGGGTGCTTCAGCTGGTGCAATTGTAGATCCAACCCTCCTTTTTTTAGTTGCTCTGATTCCCCGCTTTTGGGGATTATAGGTCCTTTGACTGACTAGATCATTCCAGGGACTCGAAATCCATTTTGAAACAGAACACAGAATTCTCCACAAATCTATGTTTTGTAAATCTAGAATTTGCAACTCAAAGAACCAGACACGGTTTTAGTGTAGTCAAAAGACTGCAAACCCTAAACAGCTGTGCTTTAAGTCCAGTCTCTCTCAAGGGAAGGCAGCCAAGGTTGGCAGACTTGGTGCGTTGACTTGGGATTCGCCCGACTCAACTGAGTTTTTAGGCCACACTAAGTCAAAAGTAGCATGGACTTAGTGGGATAACTCAAGTTAAACCAACTAAATTGGAGAATCTACAGCTGCTAAGTTTCACTCCAAAGATCAGATTGTTTGAACAAGCATAACCTCTAATTGGTGGATACTTGTTTCTTGAAATAAGAGCATTGGATATTTTTCCATTTTAACTGTCCAATAAGTCTCAACCAATCTCATATTTAGATAATCATATAAACTGTGGTTTTTTGTTCATAATACATCTAAAATCATACACATAATTTGAATGGTTTGATTTGAATTATTAATTTGCCAAATATACAATCTTTAAGTTTTTGGTTTTTTTTTTTTTTTTTTTTTGAACTGAAATTGTTTAATAATCTAAAAGTACATGCTAGTCAAAACCACACTGCCAGAATATCAAGGTCTCTTTTGAAACTAGGGCTAGGCTCCAGTGATGGTTCACCACCATTTAAAAGATCATGGTCACTCTCAAATTGTACACATGGCATACTTGCACGGTAATCTAGACAATTCAAATTGTTGTCCACTTGTTAATGCATCATAACCCAAAAACTATACTTACGATATGATACAACCCATCTGATTCTTACCTTGCGATTTGGACAACTACGTATTTGTCTTTAACCATCCATTTGGTAAACATTGTTGGATGGTTAGGATTTCTTGATTAGTTTGATTTTAGGGATATATTCCGTTGCATGGTATGGCCCATGATTTAGATGGCCCGGATAGTTATACATATGCGCCAAACATGAGAATGAGTTGTCAACATTTTCAAAATGGTGGTGAACTTCATAGGAGTCTAGCCCTAGATATTGTATATGTGGCATGCATTAAATAAATTAATTAATTAAATTAAATTAAATGGAATTTAGATAGTCAACATTTCAAAAGCAGGTTTATCCACCAGTTATATATAACCTCTTATTAATGGACATTTGTTGGCCCACATAAACTAAGACATTCCATTTCACCCATCCATTAAATGGGGCCCACTATTTGGAAATTAATTTAACTACTTATATGCCACAGGTATATGGCCTGAGTATTAACGATCACTCCCATCAACATGGGATATTGTGCATGTGCCATCACGAAACCCATCATATTAATGGCATGGATGACAATGGACACAGTATCAATAGTGTGAATAAGAGACATGGAATGATGGCCCCAATCCTATAGAACATGACTTGCCCGAGCCACCATGTTGACTCAGCCAAGTCAAATTTAGTAGGTGAACCGAGTCAAGTATGAGTCCCAAGTTTGCCAACCTTGGTGGCACCAAAGGCAAGTGTATGTGTGTGGAGGACATGTATTCCATGGTTAAAAGACACTGACTAGTTTTCAGGTCGAGTTGTGGCTCACCTGAGTCAGGGGTGGATCGGCCTGGCTCGTCTGGGTGACCCATGGTGTCGAACCAGGTCCGAGTCAATTCGGACAAGTCACACAGATTCATCCGTCTTAAAATCATTGCATATTCTTCTTCACCTTGCATCCTCTGGAGGAGCATCGAGGGGGAATAGAACCTCAGATATTCATCCTTTTGCCTCTCCAGTTCATTTAGCTTCTCTTGCGCAGCAGCAAGCTCAGTTGTCCTGATGATCCTACACTGCAAAGATCAAACAAAGAGAATAAAAGAAGCGAGGCAGTCAAGATTGCGATTTTCAGTCCTTTCCAAATGAGAAAAGAGTTCCTCTCAAAGGCTCACCTGAGTTCTAAGCTCCAAAATTTGAGGTTCTTTCTCTAAATTCTCCCCTATACAACAGTTTTATCAGCATTTACATCTAGAGGGATCTGCCTAGAAGGGCTGCAACTTGGGCGGATTGCGTCGGGTTAAAGGTCAACCTGAAACCGACCCAAAATACATGTAATTATTCCCAACCCAACTTGATTTCAAATCGGGTTAGAGTTTTCCAACCCACAACCCAACCTGAAACTCGGGTTGGGTCAATTGGTTATGGGTTGACCCAAACAAAAGTTGCAGCCCTACTACCTAGACAATAACAAACAAGCACAGAAAGAATGGAGCGGGCAAGATATACTCACTTGCAAGCTGTGTGATCTCCTTTCTAAGTTCATCCCATGGCTGATGACAGGAGAGAGGTTTAAGTGTCAGTACGAATATCAAACTGAAATTCATGAACTTAGGAACATCACCAATTCAATATTTTATAAGATTCATATGACCTTTGCTAAGCGCACATGCATGTGCAATAAACCTCATGTACACGCCACACATGTGCTAGCATGGCACAGGTGTGAGATTCAATCCATCCATCAGGTTGGCCCTGATATTGAAAACAGGTGGGTCAGTTAGAAAACTTCAGCCGAGTTTTTCAGAATCGTACATTTGTTTTGCTAACTGTGGCTCACCTGATCACTGTATCAACCTGATTCTTGGACAGTGCAATCAGTAGATTTGAACTGTGCGTTAAGTTCAGAACACATTTGTAAGCTACCATGCAAACATTGCAATGATAAGGGTGATTCAATCCATCCTCGATCTGGTCTTATTTTCTATAGCAATCCTTTTTTCAAGCCATGGATGAGATGGTTACAGTTGCCTAACAAAAGTGATTCTTTAGAATCACAAGCAATACGTGATGGGTTCTAACAATAGATGGATCAAATTGTTGACTGGAGCCTTGAATGTGAGTTGGACCTAATGAACAGTCTAGATCAATGGACTGGACTGTCTAAGTGAACAATAATGAGTGCTCTGAGAGAACTGGAGCATCTTTTTTTTTTTTTAATATTCTTTATGCTGGCCAAGCCTACGTGAAAAACTTTCAAGGTGAGCAAATGAATGCTCTGGTTAAAAAACCCAGACATAAGGAAAAAAAAAATGGCAGAACATTAAAGTGAATACGACCCCTATCAGAAAGTGATAATTATGGAACAAGGACATGGAAAGGATTATAAAGCTTTCATAGACCTAATCACTCCACGAATTCTATGACCCTGGGAACAAATGATCTTGATCAGCAGAGACCTTAATATCCCTTGTTTGGTTGAGTATAAGCCATGGTCCATTGAGCGACAATTCCCTCTCTGTTCAAGAAGTCTTCAAACTCATTCAATTGATACTCTTCGACCCTCAATCTGACCTCAAAACCTTGATGCTCCTTTCTAGTGGCTCTCAACAAGGCCTTGTATCTTTTAAATGTCTCTATGACATCTGATTTATTATATATCGGGTAGAGATGGCCGAATAGTGAGTAACCGTCAATGACTGTGAAAATTTACTCAAATCCTCCCCTTATTTTGATATTGAACGAGCCACACGCATCAGTGTGCACTATCTCAAGGAGTTGAGTGGTTTTGTCCTTGCTTCCCTTTGGTAAGTGCTTTCTCGTAAGCTTCCCATGCAGATGGGCTATGCATATAGGCAAAGATTCCTTTTGGACATTAGGAACGATCCCATCATTCACTAACCTCTTGAGCTTGTCCTTGTTGGGATGACTAATGACACAGGGATGGACGTGATTAGGTCAATCACCATCTTCCTCAAGGGGATAACTGCTCCAAATCCATGGAGCTTCTCTGGACTCCTCACAGAGATACCTTGAATCCATGAGGAAAATACGAAAATAGAAATAAATTCTACAAATTTGAAAATTGATTGATAGATGATAAAAATGAATTTACAACCCTTTAAATAGTGATACCAAATCTTGGAAGAAGTTTTGGAATCAAACTCCAACTCAAACTCCCTAAAATTCGTGGCTTAAATAGTAAACTTACTATTTATAGACGGTCTTGATTTCCACTAAACCTCATGGTTTTCGGCCAAAAATAGTAAGTGTCTTATTTGGCTTTACCATGTTATTTACTAATTTTTCTAAGAACTTTTCATGTTGGACACAACTCCTAAAGCTCAAAGGATGAAGAGTTATAATCAAACTAAAACTTGCTATAAATAGTAAAAACGAAAATAAAATGGAATTTTGACCGTCGATCAGATGGAATCTCGCAAATTCGGTGTGGGCAACCCAGCGCATTGGGTTGGTTGGCTAAAGTAGCTTCTCCTACCCGAAGATCATATAAGGTATGTCGAATAACTCATTTGGTTTGCGAGATACACCCATTTTAAGGTTCTGACGGTTCGGATCATTTCCACCTCCGATCAGGCCTTCTTTAGTCCATCTTGGACATGAAAGTGTCCGCGAAGCGCTCTACATCAATCCCCTCCACTTCAAAAGAACTCGTCCTCGAGTTCTCGTCCCGCTTCGGTTCATGATACTCGGTCAGGTATGCAACATTGAAAGCACGCGAGATCTCCATGTCATCCGGAAGATCGCAACATAAGCGTTGTCATCAATCTTTCGGAGTATTGGTACCAGTCCAATCTTCTTGTTTTTCAACTTGTTGCAAGTCCTGGTCAGAAATATCTCCTTGCGCGGATGGACCATAATTTGGTCGCCCACCTCGAACACATTTTGTCGCCGATGCTTGTTGGCTTTCTCATTGTATTTGTCATTCGAGGCATGCAATTTAGCTTACACCTCCGCATGAATGCCCACGATTCGGTCCACCATGTTTTCTGTTGCAATGCTCATGCTCAGAAGCTTGCGCAAAGGGACCAGATCAAGTGTGTGGCGAGGCACTCGACCATAAACAATCTTGAACGGAGACTTCTTTGTCGAGCGGTTTACCATGTTGTTGAATGCAAACTTCGCTTGAGATAAGGTCAAATCCCACTGCTTCGGTTTTTCACATAAAATACATCGAATAAGTTTTCCCAATGTGCGATTCACGACTTTAATCTGCCCATTAGTCTGTGGGTGGTAGGCACTGCTGAACTGAAATTGTGTACCGAACCGACTCCATAAAGTCCGCCAGAATTGGCAAATGAACTTCGTGTCACGGTCAGAAATAATGATCTTGGGAACCCCTTGTAGTCGCATGACCTTTCTAAAGAATAGGATTGCCACGTGTGTTGCATCGAGGGTCTTCTTGCATGGGATAAAATGCGCCATCTTTGAGAAACGATATACCACCATGAATATTGAATCCATGTCATGCTGTATTCGTGGGAGACCAAGCATGAAGTCCATAGATAAATCCTCCCAAGGACCGTCAGGCACAAGTAACAAGGTGTAGAGGCTCATAATTGAGACTGCCCCTTGGAGGTCTTACAAACATGACAGCATTGCACTGCTTTTCCCACATCACGTACTAATTGCGGCTAGTAATACCGCTCCTCCACAAGAGTCCGCGTCTTGTCTCGCCCAAGGTGTCCACCAAGGCCACCTCCATGTAGCTCCTGAATAATCTGCTCCCTCAGAAAACTTTGGGGGATGCACAATCGATTCACTTTGAAGAGGTAATTGTCTTGCATATATAGGTCACTAAGATGACCTTCTTGGCACATCATCCACGAATCCTTGAAGTACTCATCCTCAGCATACAGCTCCTTAAGACAGACAAAGCTGACCACCCCATTGCTCATTGTAATAAGTAGTGATGCACGGCGGCTAAGTGCATTAGCCACCTTGTTTTGCTGCCCTGACTTGTGCTTCAAAACGAATGTAAATTCCTGCAAAAATGCAACCCATCTAGCATGCACACGGTTCACGTTAGCCCGATAATTAATAAGGCTTGATGATCAATGTAGAGAACAAACTCTCTCTGAATCAGATAATGTCGCTAGTGTCACAACGCTTGAACAACTGCGTATAGCTCAAGTTCATATGCCAACCACTTCTTTCGAGCTTCGCTGATCTTCTCGCTGTAAAAGGCTATCGGCCTGCCTTCCTGTGATAAGACTCATCCAATTCCGTCATACGAGGCGTCACACCCAACCTCAAACAACTTGTCGAAACTAGGAAGAACCAAGACCGGTATTGTGGACAACCGATACTTGATTTCAACAAAGCTCTTGTCAGCCTCATCGGTCGACTGAAACGACTCATTTTTCATGCAATTTGTAATAGGTGCGACTATCGTAATGAAATTCTGTACGAATCAACGATAGAAGGCTGCCAACCCGTAGAAACTCCTCACTTCATGAATGTTCGTCGGGATCGACCATTCCCTGATGGCTTGCACCTTTTCATTATCCACACGGATGTCGGTGGACGTCACAATAAATCCTAAGAACAATAGACTGTCTGTTAAAAAACTGCATTTCTTCAAGTTGAGGTACAATTTGTTAACTTGCAAGACCTGTAGCACCTGCCTAAGATGTTCCCTGTGCTTTGTCTCATCCTGGCTATATATCAAGATGTCATTAAAATATACTAACACAAATTGGCCAATGAACGGCTTCAACACTTAATTCATCATACACATAAAAGTGCTTGGTGTGTTCGATAGACCGAAGGGCATGACCAACCACTCATACAACCATTCCTTAGTCTTGAATGCCATTTTTCACTCATCACCAGGCCAGATACAAATCTGATGATACCCGCTCCTCAAATCTAGTTTAGAGAACACATTGACACCTTAAACATATCGAGCATGTCGTCCAACCATGGTATTGGAAACCGATATTTGATGGTTATCTTGTTAATTGCCTAGCTGTCGACACACATGTGCCAACTCCCATCTTTCTTAACACATGGACTCATGCTCTCTCTCAAAAGACCCTTATGGATCAATTCCTCACCTGCCCCTGAAGTATCTCATACTTTTTTGGACACATCTGATAGTAAGGGCGGCTAGGCAAGCTAGCCCCAGGGATGAGGTCTATGTGATGTTAGATATCCCGCATGGGGGGAAATCCATCGGGTAACTCTTCAGGCCAGATTTTCTTGAATTCATTCAGTAATGGCCTTAAACTTTGGGGAATGTTTAAGGGCTGTGATTTTTCGCCCTTTACCACTACGGCGTATACCTCGCCGGTTTCGTTTTCTCTATGAAATCCCGAATGGTCAGGAGGGAACTCCCCTCCACGTTAGAGTAGAAAGAGATTTAATGAGGATAATGTGAAGAGGAGATGAGCATATTGAGAGAGAAGAAGAAAAAGAAGGAGAGTTTGGGAGAAAATGATGTGTTAGACTTGCTTGCCCTAACACATAGTGTTTTATTATGATAAAGCATATAGTACACTGCAGGAGAAAGGGGAGGTGTGCACATGCACTTACATTAAAAGAGCCTACTAACCACACACAATACACAATACAATACACTAGCATTCTCTATACTCCCCCTCAAGTTGCAGCATAATGTTGATCATGCCCAACTTGTCACGAACACGATGAAAAGCATCTCGACTCAAGGACTTTGTAAGAACATCAGCAAGTTGATCCCCAGATCGAACAAAAGGAGTGACGATTTCCTTAGAAGCGACTTTCTCCCGAATGAAGTGACAATCGACCTCAATATGTTTGGTTCGCTCGTGGAAAACTGGGTTACGAGCAATATGGATGGCCGCTTGATTGTCACAGTGAAAAGGAATAGGATCCGAAGGAGGATAGCCAAGTTCTTCAAGAAGATTGCGAAGCCACACGAGTTCACACGTCGCATAAGCCATAACACGATATTCTGCTTCAGCTGAGGACCGGGCAACAACTGGCTACTTTTTGCTCTTCCAGGTTATAAGATTGCCACCTAGGAAGGTACAGAAGCCGGATGTAGAGCGGCGATCAAAAGTACTACCTGCACAGTCAGCATCGGAATAGCCAGAAAGATGAAGATGACCATGCAACTGAAAGCCGAGGCCAAGACTCGGGGCTGATTTTAAATACCGCAGTATACGGTAGACAGCCGTGAGATGAGAAGTACGGGGAGCTTGCATGAATTGGCTAACAACCCCCACCGCAAATGATAAAACACTTTAAACGCATCAAACACTTCACTTTTAGATTTCAAAAGGTAAATCCAAGTCATGCAGAAATAATCATCAATAAAGGTAACAAAATATTTAAATCCAAAAGTCGATGTAACCGGGGCTGGTCCTCAGACATCCGAGTGAACCAGAAGAAAAGGTTGAGATTTCCTCCCAAAAGAGCTAGGAGGAAACGTAGCACGATGATGTTTAGACAATTCATAGATATCACAGCATAATGGTTTAGTGACAAATAAAGAAGGAAACAAAAGTCTCAATCTAGTAATGGATGGGTGGCCTAAGAGGCATCGCCACCGAGTCATGGATTCTCGATCTAGAGAGAGAGTACTAAAAGCGGCAACAGGTGTATCATCGAGAAGATAAACGCCTCCTCACTCATGCCCCCCACCAATCACTCTCTTCGTCTGTAGGTCCTGAAAAAAACAATAAGAAGGAAAGAATGTGATGGAACGATTGAGGGATTTAGTAAGAGAGCTGACAGACAATAAGTTTAATGGAAAACGAGGCACATGCAATGCGGAGGACAAAGACAACGAAGAAGAGAGAGGGATGGAACCAATCTCAGAGATGGGAGATTGAGTTCCATCGGCGACTGTGACATACTGAGTGGGAGAAGAAGGAGAATAAGAATAAAAGAATTGCAACTTACCAGTCATATGAGAGGAAGCTCCAGAGTCGATGACCCAGGAAGTAGGAGAGGATGACGCAAGAAGGGCAGTACCTGACTGGGCCGAAGCTGCGTGAGAAGGCTCAGGAATATCCCGAATGTGAAGCCGTATAAGGGCATCATATGCTGCCCGAGAAATGATAAGAGACTCCCCTAAAGTAGCATGCTCAGCTGTCGAGATGGAAGACTGTGTCTCAGAAACAACAGTGGAAGCAACAGAAGTAGCGGCATACGTAGGACGACCATGTAGTTGCCAGCAATAATCAATCGTGTGATTAGTTCCACCGCAATGTGAACAAATGCGGGAACCATCACGACCGCGTCCATGTCCACCACGACTACGAAGACTACGGCTACCACGACTGCGATCTCCCTCATGGCCTCTACCACGACCAACAAAACCAGAAATGTGCCCTGAGCTCAAGGATGGTACCCGAAGACCAAGGGAGGACTGATCACCAGCAAGATGTGCCAAACGCTCGGGTGGCAGAAATGAATGAGAAGGAAGAGTAGAGGCCATAGCACGCTGACACATGGCATAAACTATCGTCAATGGGGGAAGAGGATCCTGCATAACAACCTGATCGCGAACGTGAAAATAATCAGAACTCAACCCAGCGAGGAACTGCATGATACGAGTATCATCCCGTTGCTTATGAGCATGGTCATGATCCGCTTTACATTTGGAAGGAAGAGGCTGATACATATCCAACTCATCCCACATACCCCGAAGCGTCGAATAGTAGTCTTTTAAGGATCTGGAGTTTTGTTGAAACCGACCAATTTCTTAAATAAGCTGGAATACCCGTGAAAAATTCTGAGATTCCGAGAACATATCATGAAACGAATCCCAGATGCCTTTAGCCGAGGATAAAAACATCACTGAGTGGCTAATCGAGGAATCCATACTATTCAACAACTATGCAATAACTTGATAATTCTCCTTTGTCCAAGACTTGTAGGTAGCATCTGTAGAGTTTGGGGGATCATCCAAAATATACGACAACTTGTCACGGGCTCCTAAAAATACTTTTACAGATTATGCCCATTGAAGATAGTTGTCACCATTCAACTTAATGGAGGTAATCTGCAAGGGGATGGACTCAAGAGACCCTATGCCAAGAGATGAGGGTCCTTTGTCAGCCATAGTAGAGTCCAAGAGAAATAAACCTATGCCAAGAGACCCCCTATGCTAAGAAAGACTGATTCAAACAACTCTATCTCACTCAATCCTTCAAGATAACAAGATATAGACCTCAAACAAATATCAATCATCCAAAAAACCATGAAACGCAGTCAGAAAGGGCCTAACTGAGTGAAAAATGGGCCAGCCGCACGTCCATTTGAGGTTCAAAACCTCTCAAACAGTGATCTTAAGTAAAAATTCCACCATGGGTAGCTTGGAAGGAAGATTTCGGTCCATCTTGAGCAAAGAAAGCAAAGAAAAGCTTACCGATTTGAGGTAGATCGAAGAAAAATGAAATCTTGGGACCGATTTTCGAATTTCTCTATTTCGCCCAAAAACCCATGAAATGAGGTCCGATAAATTCTGAAAAAATCATGACAAATCTTCTAAAATCGAGATCTATCAAACCCCTAAACTTTCAGCTCAAACGGAGTCCATACGTCCGTACAACGCTGACGTCAGCCGTACGGCTGTTGACGTCAGCAAGGTGACGTATCGCCTCTCAACCTGGTGGATGCGGAATGCCTAGATCTTTGCTCTGATACCAAGTAGAAAGAGATTTAATGAGGATAATGTGAAGAGAGAGATGAGAATATTGAGAGAGGAGAAGAAGAAGAAAGGAGAGTTTGGGAGAAAATGATGTGTTAGACTTACTTGCCCTAACACATAGAGTTTTATTATGATAAAGCATATAGTACACTGCAGGAGAAAGGGAAGGTGTGCACATGCACTAACATGAAATGAGCCCACTAACCACACACAATACACAGTACAATACACTAGCATTCTCTATACTTAGAAGCTTCAGGGTGGTTCTCTGGTGCCATAGGGGCAAGGACCATCTTTCGACTGTCCTTGATGAAAACGCAAACATTGTCTCATCCTCGGTGGATCGCATAATGATCTGACTGTCATGGTCGACCGAGTAATATATAGCATGCTTCCATGTTGACCACGTCACAAAGTACTTGATCCTTATAGTTTTTTACCAATTGAAAATGAGATAGTGCATTGTTCGGTTACCTTGGTCTCATCGCATTTTTTATCTAGCCAGTCGACTAAGGGGAAGGATGTTTTCTCGTAGGTAGCCGAGACTTGTCCACAATCACTTTCGAAATGATGTTCTCACTACTATCATTGTCTATGATTACATCACAGACATTGTCATTGACGGTACACCATGTACGGAATATATTGTGCCGTTGTGAATACAACTCCTTCCGTGGGGTGTACAGTAATCACCTCACGACCAAGGATTCGCTATGATCCTCAGTAATCCATTGTTCGTCACTAGCTCCTTCCTCAGCGGCTTGTTCATCTTCATTAACGCCAGGGTCTTCCTCTGCTGCATCACCTTCAGTGCCCCCTTCGTTAATGATCAAGAGGGTTGCGGGGCATCGAGGGTAGGTATTTGATAAGTAACCCGGTTGGCCACAGTGGTAGCAAGTGTTCTGCCTTGGTCAACCATAAGGATTTGGAATCTTACTCGGGGCCATGTTGTGGGTGCTGCACGTTGAGGCCGCTCCCCGTGTCACGGTTTACGGTTGCAAGAGGTTGAGGACGTCCTCCTATTGGTTCTTTTCCTCGTGTCAGCATTGAATCCTGCGTGGGACCCGTCATGGAGGGCCGAGTTAAAGGATAAGGCCGAGTAGGGACTATTGCAAGCAGCGTTTCCGCCCTACTTGCCAATTGAACCGCTTCATCCATGGTCTCAAACGGTGCATCTGAACTCAGTCCTGAATCGCCAATCGCAACCCACCTATGAATCGTGCTACCTTCTGTGATTCGGTTTCTAACTGATCATTTTGCATCGCCAATCGCTGGAATTCTTCGATGTAATCTGTGACGGTTTGATTCTCTTGCCAACAATTTTGGTATTGTTGGAACAATACTTGCTCGTAATCACTAGGGAGGAATCATGATCGAAGAAGGCGTCTCATCCATGGCCATGATGAGATGGGCGCCTTGTTTTGTGAGGCACATAAGAGTTGTAATTGCTCCCTGATGCAGGACATGAAATTCAAGTATAATGTGCAAGATTTTCAGGCATTAGATCACACTAGTTCAGAAACAATTACACAAAATTCCATATCCCACACAAAAGTTCAAACACTCAGTCAAGGGGAATCTTATGTGGGTCCAGGTCTACACATGCTAGGGCTGGATCAATCAAAATTATAGACCAAACAAGAATCAATGAAGGGTAAATTCATCCACACATGCAATTCCCCCAATCCAAGGGATTTAGAAATTTCAATTAGGGGAACGCTAAGGTTGAAGAAAGGGCATAAAATTGGGGATTTGAGTATTTTAGGGTTAGGTCTAGGGATTTTGGGTGAAAGAGGAGTGAAAGAGAGGAGAAAAAGAACCAAAGAAGTACCGCACGTGTGGACAGCAGCAACGGCCCAGACGCAAGTGCATATGATCCCGGCCGCACGTGTGTGGGGCCCACTATTCAGAAAAAGGCCACCTTGCCCTAGTCGGCCAAGGATGGGCTCCAAAACTCCAAAATCTCAACTCGATCCGAAGCACGGTTTGTGCGTTGTGTTCTGCCGAAGTTTCAGCCTTCCTGCAGGGCCAGATTCTAGAAATCTGGTGTAGAAAGAAAAACGACTGCAATAGAGGATGGATTTGAAGCGTAGATGAGATGGAAGAAGGTGGGGGCGAATCTAGATAGGTGTGGCTTCGCACCACAGTAGTCAGCCCTTCGAAGAAGGAAGGGTAATGCAGGGGCATTTTCACACTGGGCTCGAGTGAGGTCGCTTGTGGGATGCAGGGGCACACTCGGGGTAGGTGTTGCCCACGGAGGAGGTCTCTTGTTCGAGACTCCTCACCAGGGGTGATTCATGCTCATTTCACACCAGGCTCGAGTAGGGTAGCCCGTGGAATGCAGGGACACACTCGGGATGGGTGACCCATGTGATTTGGGGGCCACGAGGGGGTTCGGCCGAGGTCTTAAAACCCATGAGATGTGGGGGGTCTTAAAACCCATGAGATGTGGAGCCTAGGCTATGAGATAAATGGATTAATTCGCCATACTCTAACAGTTCGAGCTTTTAGAGTAAGTGGTTAATTGTCCTGCATCAAATTGGTATCAGAGCGGGAGGTCTCGGGTTCGAAACTCCTCACCGGGGGTGATTAATGCACGAGCATTTTCACGCTGGGCTCGAGTGGGGTCGCTTGTGGGATGCAGGGGCACACTCGGGGTGGGTGTGGCCCACGGAGGAGGTCTCGTGTTCGAGACTCCTCACCAAGGGTGATTCATGCACATTTCACACCGGGCTCGAGTGGGGTAGCCCGTGGGATGCGGGGACACGCTCGGGGTGGGCGGCCCATGTGATTTGGGGCCCACGAAGGGGGTTCGGCAGAGGTCTTAAAACCCATGAGATGTGGGGCCTGGACTATGAGATAAATGGATTAATTCGCCATACTCTAACAGTTTGAGCTTTTAGAGCAAGTGGTTAATTGTCCTGCATCAAAGGGTTTCACACCCAATTGAATCTCCACAACTCAGAAATTTAGAGCAGAAAAACACAGCAATTTTATTAATCATCATTGAATCAAAAATACTACAAGGGGTGCCTATTTATAATAAAACTCTATACCCCAAAACTCGCGCCATGTCCGCAACCTATTACTTGACGATGAAATAATAAAAAATAACAACTAATCGAAGCAATCTAAACCGTCCATGATACTCTTAGTAACAATAATAAGCAAAACCTAAAATACTAGATTAATTAGAATAGTGGGCCACGATCATGAGAACCCATGGTGGGCTTTACATGACTATCTGGTCCACTCCAACGAACCAAAACGCAGTCCTCTAACTAGGAAGCCCTCCCTAGACGTCGTCATTGATAAAGATCGATGGTGGGGCCCTCCTCCTTGTGTACATGCGTAGGGAGGGCGTGTGTGTGCGCTGATGTCCCCATCACTCCCACCATGCAGAAGCACCAGATTTTAATTTGGACGTTACTAATTTTTTAACTTTTTATGTTTCGGCATGTCCATGTAATCAAAATATCGTTCTACTTTGGGTAACTAGACGAGGAAATCTTCTATACATAATAAATCATTAAAACTGGGAAGTTCAGCCTTACCTCGATAGTCTCTTTCAGCACGATCTAGACGATCACCCCCATGGACTGGTTGTCGGGCAAAGTCGTCATCGAAATTCTCGTCACTAGAGCTCGAATCATCTGGGATAGCCCTACGATTCACCACTGGTAGTGCTCTACGAAAATTGGGTTTATGCCGTGCAGCAACCACGGGCGGTTGAGCATTACCTTGCGCTTAGTGCAAAATTAGTGTATCCGCAAGATGGTCGAGGGTTGCCTGATGGTCACCTGACTCTCCCAGTGGAAAGTTTTCATTCTTTCCAAAAGATAACAAATCCATGGATCACCGTTCATAGGATTTTGGTCCGTACCTTCGTTATTTTCCATCGGCCTGAGGGGAGTCCTCGCTCTGATACCAATTGACGCAGGGATGGACGTGATGAGGTCGATCACCGTCTTCCTCAAGGGGATAACTGCTCCGAATCCACGGAGCTTCTCTAGACTCCTCACAAGATACCTAGAATCCACGAGGAAAATAAGTAAATAGAAATAAATTCTACAAATTCAAAAATTGATTGATAGATAATAAAAACGAATTTACAACCCTTTAAATAGTGATACCAAGTTTTGGAAGTTTCGGAATCAAACCCCTAAAATTTGTGACTTACTATAAATAGTAAACATACTATTTATAGACGGTCCTGATTTCCATTAGACCTCATGGTTTTCAGCCAAAAATAGTAAGTGTCCTATTTGGCTTAACCGCGTTATTCTCCTAATTTTTCTAAGCGCTTTTCATGTTGGACACAACTCCTAAAGCTCAAAGGATGAAGAGTTATAATCAAACTAAAACTAACTATAAATAGTAAAAACGAAAATAAAATGGATTTTTGACCGTCGATCCGATGGAATCTCGTAAATTCAATGTGGGCAACCTGACGTAACAGGGTTGGTTGGCTAAAGTAGCTTCGCCTACTCCAAAATCATTTATGGTACGGCGAATAACTCATTCCGGTTTGCGAGATATGCCTATTTTAAGGTTCTGACGGTCCAAATCACTTCCGCCTCCGATCGGGCCTTCTCTGGTCCATCTTGGACATGAAAGTGTCAGCGACCTGCTCCACATCAACCAAGCTGCAAGTGCAAAAGGTAGAGAGGAAATGTCCTCGTGTGCTCCTTTCCTAGATCCTTTTGCTATGGGCTTATTGCATTATGTATTTCATGCTAATTTGAGGTGATTGGGAGGGTAGAAATGATATACAATTCATCCATTAGCACACCAAATGCTATCACCTTATTTTCATGTTGCATCTAAACCATAGTCCTGAACACGAAGGTGTATCCCTGATCAATCAATCTTAGACATATAGATCAGGTTTCCTAATGGTAGGTCTATAGACAACCTAATGGAGTATTATTCTTTTATTTCCACCCAATTTAAGAACCACCCTCTCCACAATATCTACTCCCATTCTATTCTCAAACCCCCATGTATATGTATGTCTTGTCTTCCCATGGCTACCTAACCTTAGCTAACAATGCAATGAGTTGCAAATATGTGATAGCGGACAACCAACCGGCACACCAAAAGCTCAAGAGCTAATAGGGAAGGACCAGTTTACCCCTCTATATGCAAGCCTTTCCAAGCAAACCTAAGTGAGACCTCCCCGTGGGCAACCCCCACTTCGCATGGGTCCTCGAATCGCATGATCCCACAGTGGGCACTACCTTGTGGCCGTTGCTGCATCTCACAGACCCCACCTCGTGGGCCACCCCACCCTAGCATGGAGGTACAGTGCATCATTGAAATCGCACCAAGATGCCCCCGCATCACCCAACCACGCCGGTAAAGAGACTCGAATATTGGGCTCCTGCTCTGATAACATTTTGATAGCGAACAACCACCACACCAAAAGCCCCAAAGCTGATGGACAATGACTGGTTTATCCTTATATGCAGGTCCTCCCAAGCAAACCCAGGCAAGACCTCCTCGTGGGCAATCCCCGCTTCACAAGGGTCTTCGAATCGAACTATCCCACAGTGGGCCCCACCTCGTGGCCATTCTACATCTCACAGACCCCACCACGTGGGCCACCCACACCATAGCGTGGAGATACGGTGCATCATTAGAATCACACCAAGATGCCCCTGCATCATCCACCAACGCCAGTGAGGAGACTTGAACACTGGGCTCCCACTTTGATACCATTTTGATAATAGACAACCGACCAGTGCATCAAAAGCTTCAGAGCTGATGAGGAACGATCGGTTATTCTCTATATGCAGGCCATTCAAGGCAAACCCAAGCGAGACCTCCCCATGGGCAATCCCCGCTGCGCACGGGTCCTCGAATTGCACGGTCCCACAGTGGGCCCCACCTCGTGGCCATTCCTGCATCTCACAGACCCCAACTCGTGGGTCACCCCACCCCAGAATGGAGATAATGTGCATCATTGAAATTACACCAAGATACCCCCACATCATCCACCCACGCCGGTGAGGAGACTCAAAACACTGGGCTCCTGCTCTGATACCATTTTGATAGCGAACAACCGACCAGCGCACCAAAAGCTCCAAAGCTGATGGGGAAGGATCGGTTTATCCCCATATGCAAGCCTTCCCAGGCAAGCCTAAGAGAGACCTCCCCCTCCCCCGCTTCCCATTGGTCCCCAAATTGCACGATCCCACAATGGGCCCCACCTCATGGCCATTCTACATCTCACAAACCCCACCTCGTGGGCCACCCCACCCTAACGTGGAGATACAATGCATCATTGGAATCACACCAAGATGCCCCCACATTAATATGTATGATTGCTCCTACGTCGATGCACCAGGAATTAGATATCATGGAGTCATGGAGACGTAGTTCATCCCACAAATAAAAATCATTGCCACGAGCAAGGCAATCATGCATCTATATAGGCTCAATACCCCTTGGATTACTTTCACAGCAAGGTATCTTGGACGACTCATACTATCACTAGGGATCAACAAGCAAACTTTCACTCACAAGAATATGCATATACATGAATGTTAATCAATGTAAGGGAATATAACGTACCTCATGCTGGGAATAATTTTAGTCTTGGTACTTGAGCGTGATAGATGAGTCCCCTCGACCTATCTACTCTCGCTGCCAACAAGTAGCTAATAAACGTGAGTGCACCAAGGTATTCCGTAATAGTAACGGTGGCCATAACGGCCATCACTATTACCTTTACAATACAGGTCGTAACGGCTATTACAGCCCTTGAAACGGCTATTACGGTCTCTTTTTCATCGAAAGGAAAACCCCCAAAAACCTATATTTGCCCCATAATGTTGAAAAAACAATCCAAGAAATTTGTATTTACGCCATAATAGACCATTACGGGAATGTTATGGCTTTTATAGGGAGTAATGAGTTGTTAATGATGGTTACAAGTCATTTTTTCCATAACGGCTATTACGACTGTTACGACCCCGTAACGGGTAACGGATGCTACCTTTACCTTTACGTAATGGCCTTTACGGCACACTAAGCTATAGCGTCGATGCACATCCTAGGATTTGGGAATTTCAGAAGTGTGCACCAAGGTTGTGCTGCCAATGCTCACCCAAAATAGAGAGGTAACATATTCACATCATAATGTATAAAAGCAGCATGTATCTTAATCATATGGGCGACCACAATATATCTATTTGAATATAACTTGGACATCTTCCGACATTTGTGAAGCCTTAGAATGCAACTCGAACTAGATTCATGGTATTAAACATGTCAGATCTTAAAGGATCACGCAAACATCACCATATGCATAATATGGATTGCCTTATTAAAAACCCTTGATTGAGCCTCCCACTACTCAATTTGAATTGCTAGATGTGTTTAGCGCATCATGATTGGGCTACATCCCAACTCCTGAGTACCACACTCCATACTTTTATTAATAGAAGTGTGGTAATCACTATAACTAACACAATATTTGTTGCTCTAACCTTTCCCTTCTCCTCTTCTTCTTTCTTTCCTCTTCATTTCCCCTTCCCTCTTTCTTTTCTCTCTACCTTTCTCCCTCTCAATCTACTTGAATCTTATAACTGTAGAATCTAGATTTAATAGGTCTTTTAAGGAAATGGAAATCTCTGTTTTTTAAGGAAACCCGTGGAAAAGGAAATCGATTTTCACAAATAAATTTCTTTTCGCTAATAGGGGAAAACGTCACATCGAGGGAAATCGATTTCATTTACACATTTTTCCAAAGGATTCCACCCATCCAAACTTTGAGAAAACTTATATGCATGTTAACCCTAGAGGTGACCTCCTAGGAATAAATATCATACATGTTGCATACCGAATTTTGAATGTTTAAATGCATGTTACATTGAATTAAAAAACACCAACTACAACTTAGATATAGGCACATTTCAATTGGGACTGAATACCGGCAAAGCGCTTCTGGATACTTTTATAGGTGTTCTGAAACCAACATCAAGTCACATTATCTAGTGATCTAACAAAAGCTGTTTAAAAATCAAGTAAGAAGGAACAAAAAAAAAAGGAAGAAAAAAAAAACGTGGATTAACTGTAAGTTTTGTTGCAACTTACATTGTTTTGAATGTTCACTTGATCAATTGAAAGAAGGAAGGCATTGTACACATCCTTGTCATTTAGAAGCTTCCGACAGTAATCGGCGCTACACAGCATCAGAGAAATGGCGAACAACAAGAAACACCAAATAAGGCATGAGACAAACATTATATGCACTCTTAAGCAATTTATTAATTGTTTTAAACGTTTATGGAGGAAAGTAGTAGAAGAATAATGTAAATCAAGAGAAGCACCTCTTGTCTAAAAGTTAAAACAATATGACCTTATTCAAAAACAAAGTTGAGGAGATGTTTAAGTAGAAGATGGGACGTCAAAAGGTATTAGGCCTCATTTGGCACCGTGGATTTGAAATACCTTGGATTAGAAATCCCCTCGATTTGAAATACCCTAGATTTGGAATCCTCTGGTTACGTTTGGAACCCTGGATACAAAATCCCTTGTAATCCAAAAGTAGCTATGCATAATATATTTACAGGGGTTTGAATTTAATTACTAAATCAACTTTAATATCCCTAATTAGTGTACTATGTAATGTTTGACATAATAATCGTAATAAGCCCATTGAAGTATATACTTTGGCCAAAAATGATGAAATTCCAAGTCTCAGATGGGCCACAAGCATAGGATCACATCCAAGCGACTAACCAACGACCGTTGATTTACATGGACAATGTTTGGACTATGCAGATCATCCTATTAAAGTATGGGATATCATCAGTGGGCCACGTGCCTAATAGATTAGTAGCCTAGCGACACACTGATGTAGGACAATTAACCACTTGCTCTAAAAGCTCAAACCGATAGAGCATGGTCAATCAATCCCTTTATCTATCTCATAGCCCAAACCCCACATCCCATTGGTTAGGACCTCTGATGGGGACATCACGCGCACAAGCGCCGCCCCTACACACGTATGGAAGGAGAGGGAGGGCCCCTCCATCGATTTGGCTCGATGACGACGTCTAGGGAGGGCCTCCTAGTTAGAAGACGGAGTTTTGGTTCATTAGAGTGGGTTCGATAATCAAGTAAAGCCCATCATGGGATCTCATGATCGGGGCCCACTAGTCTGATTGATTTCATATTTTAGGTTTTGATTATTTATGTTATTTAGAATATCATGAACGCTTTAGATTTCTTTGATTAGTTTTTATTTTGGTTTACTTAATCGCCAAGTAATATGTTGCGCACATGGTGCGAGTTTTAGGGTATAGGGTTTTCCTATAAATAGGCACCCCCTGTAATTCTTTTGATTCATTGAAGTTTAATAAAAATTCTGCATTTTTCCTACTCCTTTAAGCTCTCGAGTTGTGGAAATCCAATTGGGTGTGAAGCCCTCCCTTTTCAAAAGGCTAACTACCGTGGTGGAAGCCACATCTAGCCTGATTAGCCCCCATCCATCGTCATCTCTATTCTCCATCTTCTACCATCCCTTCTTCTTATCTCACCCCATCATCTACACTTCGAATCAGCCATCTCTTGCAGTAATTCCTCTCCCACAATAGGATTTCAGAATCTGGCCCTACAGGAGGGCTGAAACTTCGGTGGAGCACCACGTATAGACCGCATCTCGGATCGAACTAAAAATCAAAGCTTTTGGAGTCCTCCCCTGGCCGACTAGACCCAAGAAGTTGGTTTGGAAAATCGGGCCACACTCGCACGTGCGGCCAAGCTCTTTTCGCACGTGTGCCCGGCCTAGGCTCGCTGTCTGCATGCGCGGACTATCACAGGCTCAGGTTTCCTCTTTATTTTTCCCTTTCCATACCTGTTTCCATAACTCTAACCCTAGATTACATTATCCCTAATTGATTTGCCCCCTTTCTCACCCTAGGGTTTCTTGAATTGAAATCGGGGGAATCCCTTGGATTAGGGACTGATTACTATGCATGTGTGGCTGATTTCTATTTCCCTTTTAATATCGTTTGGTCCATAATTTTATTGATCCAATCCTAGCCTGTGTAGGCCTGGACCCGCATAGATTCCCCTTTACTTGAATGTTTGAGCTTTTTGTGTGGGATATGAAATTTGTGTAATTGTTTCTGAACTAACGTGATCTGAAGCTTGAAATCTCGCACATCATATTTGAATTTCATGTCCTGCATCAAATTTGGTATCAGAGCTTAGGGTTCTTATAGGGGAATGCATTACATGTTTAGGGTTTAGTTGTTTATGTCCATTACGCATCAATTCTCATAATATATGATTGTTTAGAGGTCCATAAACCCTGACCTAAGCTGCTGAAATTTTCTATTATCCCCTTATTTGAATTATTTTAGAAATTAACTTTGCTTTCTATTTCTACGTTTAGAAACTTTCCTTTTTTTGTTTTTAGAAACTTTCTTAATCTGTTTTTAGAAACTAATTTCCTTTCCTTTTTCTTTTTAGAAATTAGTTTACTTTCCTTTTTCTGTTTTAGAAACTAACTTACTTTCTATTTTTAGAAACTTTCCTTTTTCTTTTTTTTAGAAACTAGGTTGTTTTTTTTAATAGAAACTTTCCTAATTTGTTTTTTTTATAGAAACTTTCCTTTTTTCCGTTTTTAGAAACTAGGTTGCTTTTTTAGAAACTTTCCTAAATTTTTTTTTAGAAACTTTCCTAATTTGTTTTTAGAAACTTTCCTTTTTTCATTTTTAGAAACTAGGTTGCTTTTTTAGAAACTTTCCTAATTTGTTTTTTTAGAAACTTTCCTAAATTGTTTTTAGAAACTTTCCTTTTTTCGTTTTTAGAACTAGGTTGCTTTTTTAGAAACTTTCCTAATTTGTTTTCAGAAACTTTCCTTTTTCGTTTATAGAAATTAGGTTATTTCTTTTAAAAAAAAAAAAAAAAAACTTTCTTATATTTTGACAACTATATTGCTAAATTTTGGTTTGCACCCTATACTAAACATGGAGCAATTGCAAGAGTCAATAAATAGGCTGACTCAGCCGTTTAAGTCTTTGGGTAAGCGCTTGGAAATGGACCAATGCTTTGAACAGCTTGATGTGCGCATTACCCGACTAAAGACCATCGCCAGGACAAACCCCACCATTGGGAAAGATGCCCAATCTCAGCTAGGTGGAGGCTAGTGTAGAGTTACCCATTGAGGCCATACCAGTAGTGGATGAGTTTTGTGATATCTTTCCTGATGATCTACAGGATGATGTAACGCCCCGTACTTTTCAGTACTTGAGTGTTATCGTGAAGATCTAAAACTTGGTAATAATATAGACCTAGTTCATTGAACATTCACACTCGTATTAGTCTAAACCTAATCATACATCTTAGGCATTGAAGTTTGAAACATCAGGACCATGACATCTTGTCTCTTGACGTGTCACTTGATCACACTAATGGGACCCTTAGGAAACCGTGGGTTAGTCACTATAACTCAGATCCACAAATAAGCTGATCTACAACTACTATAGGCAATCCATCATTGTCTATGGTGATTAAATTATCCTACCACCTAAAACTACCACTCACTGTCCTTTTAAACAAGTCAGGCAACCTTATGTTTCAATGTGGGTCAGATTTGGAATAAATCTGACCATTGGAAGGAAACTGCATCTCAAAATCGAGTCATCCATCCGTTGACCGGTAAGATAGACCATCACTTCACCAAAGAAGTCTATTTTTAAGATTTCGATCACCCTATTAGTTAAATAAAACAGTGCCTCGACATTTTAGGGCTCGAATCATAAAAATCTACCATACACTAGGTTTACAACGTCGTGTTAGATGATCCATCCTTTGGGAACATAAGTTAGCTTAATTGGCCTCATAATCAACCCCTAGATTTCACCTAGACACTCTTTAAGATCCCATGGTTATTGATAATTAGACATCGATCAATCCAACCGTTGGATTGGTTGAATGGTCAAGATGTTGGATATTAGTAATTAGACATCCATGTAGTGGATGCCACTTAACACTTAAGGTCAATTAAGGGTTAGGCACCTGACTCATAAGGATCAAGCTACCATAAAGGCAATTCTATTTAGAAGCGGGCACTATGATTTCAAGATTTAGATAATAACAACGATAATAATTTATATTATAAAAGATGCTATGATAAAGGAATTTATTAGGAAAACCCATAAAATAAGCGTCCTAACCACCTAAACCAGTTCCTAAGACCCTTTCAGCCGTTGGGATGCGAATTGAAATCAATCCGACCATTGGATTAATAAATGTCAATAGATTGACTCAAAATCAGATTATATGGACCACCTAGACTTGGGTCAGCCTGATCGACGGCTCCAGGACCCCATCCAAATAGCATGGACGAGGTGGACCCCACTTAGCGGGGGCATGTACACAGCTGGTGCACACCCGCTGTGCACCAGATGTGCCAGCCCACCCGACCGGTGCTGACCCGCAAATTACAAAAACAGAGAGATTTCTCTCTCCCTGTTTTCGACAGAGGGCGGACGGACGTCCGTTTGGAACGTCCATGGCCCACCATCTGGCCCCTTCCCAAGGATCTGAACCGTTCATCGTGGCCAGAGGAGGGTTCTGAACAAACCCTAGGTGGTTTCAATTGCCGGAGTGCACCCACCTGCACACGAGAACAGACACAAGTGCGACCTGAAAGCACATGCTTTCCAAAAACGGAAACCCGTCTCCGTGCAACAGGTTGGCAATCCGTGTGTGGTGCGTTTGGCGTGATCTGGGTCGTCCAAACAAGCGAAATCTTGGCCATCCACTGATGATTCACATGGATTGGGTCTGTTGTTAAAGAAAGAGAAGGAACCAGTCGTTCTCTCCTATCTTCGAACCCACCGCCTAATCCTCCCTGAAGCTTCAAAAACCACCTCCTTGAGCTCCCATGGACCAATCCGGCCGTCTCGAAGACAACGTTTTGAAGGAACAAGCAACGAAGGTGGGGCCTAGTTCAAGTATTGCCGGATGTTCCAGCATAGTAGGAGAAGAAAAGAGAGAGAGGAATGGAAGAAAAGAAAGGGAGAAAGAAAGAAGAATCAGGAAGAAAAGAGAGAAGAAGGAGCATGGCTGCCTGGCCCAAACCGAGTCGACTCGCTGCCGAGTCAGGAAGTGGCCCCAAAAGGCCAAAATAATAATAATAATAATAATAAATGAGTTGGGCTTGGGTTCAGGCCGGCTGAAGTTCCAACTGATGGGAGAGAATAGAAGAAGAAGAAGTAGGAGAGGGAGTTGAGTCCCGAGTCACTGCCGAGTTAACTCGGTTGGGACCGAGCCTCCTGGTCCGTTCAACTCAGGTATGCCCACCTCCCATCTTTGTACATTTGAATTGTTAGAATTAAATTATCATTATTGTTAGGAATTATTAATGGACGTTACTAATCCTACTACTCGATTGTTAGTGTTAGATATTCGCAATATTATTAATAATATTTTCCTTATGTGGTCATTAGTAGATTGTTTATTATAAGATTAGTATTGATAGTATTAACTGATAATCATCGTTTATCATTACTCCACTTATAATATTATTTTGAATTAATTATAGGAATTTGATTTTAAACTCTAAGCCAATACCCTAAACGTAGATAGTACGTTAGGTTTGGACCTAATTGTAGAAATTCATGATTCATGGTGGATCATTGTATCTATCATCAAGATTAGGTTCATTATGGGTAGTTATGACTTAGGAAACGAAACACCATCGTCCTTCTTATGGGACTAATCCTTGTTAATATGATTATTAGTGTTAATCCTTGTTATATTATCGTATTATTATTACTTGCATTATTTAGTAGATTATTAGTCATTATAAGAATAATAGATAATATCGGTATATGTATGGACTTGTGCACCATCATTATTAAAATGTTAGCTAATATAAGATATAACGCTAATACTAATAAATACTTTATAATTACTAAATTAACATTAAGATTAATTGCACACCAACAAAAGTCCAAACCCTAAATCTAGCCTAGACCTAAGTAATCTAAAACATAAGCTATGAACCTAATCGTTAGTAGGATATCCATGCAAATAGTTGTTGTTACAAATAAAGATCAATGTTACTAAATACTAGTATTTTATTCATCAATCTTACGTGCAACCATAGTAAAGCATACTATTTACTACATCACAAGGATTATTAACATCGCATAGCTAACCTTAACCATGTCATTGAGATAATGGTTATGTTGCGATTGTACTTCGATTAACGTTCAAATCCTAAAATTTAAGTCTAGGACTAAACCCTATGATGAAAACCCTAGGTCTACGCTAAAACCCTAAAGATAAAGTAATTAAAACCCTAGGCTATGATCTTAAACCCTAGGTAGTTTGTAGGACTTGGATCTAATCGTACAAGCTTCTGACTTATGGTAGGGTTTGATTTTAAGGGAACACGCTTCCTAGCAACATCAGTTGGCGATTCAAAAAAATAGGGTGATGATTCTTCCCCTGAGCTTTCCATTTTTCCATTAGCTTAAGTTATAGTTTTTATGTTAATTTGTAATTAATATCTCCATTTCATAGCCACATGTGTTAATTGTTGGAATTGAACTGCTACATTACATGCTTAAATGTTTATCCTGCATATTTATTTATGCTTGTAAATTATTTGTGGATTTCTTATGGAACTTAACTGGTACATCAGTGGGAAACCCCCACCTATAAATGTACACCCATACTTGGGATGTAACCCGACTGGTTGTGATTGTAATGGACCTTCAGCTTAGTGGTTATTGAAATATGGTTTTAATTGACCATTGATGTGGGCCTACCATCCAGGGTTGCTGTGTCTAAGTGGTTTTCAAGGATGGTCTTTTATCGCATGGTTTTGATACTCGCCCTATGTGGCCTATTTTGATTATTGCCCTATGTGGCTTGCTTTGATATCGCCCTATGTGGCTTTGTTCTAGTATTTCCCTTTATGGGTTCGATGTTTTATACTGTACAACCACGCGATGGTAAGCCGCCTATATTGTAATATGATTGGCCACTAGTCGACGGGTTTCCATTAAACATCCTAAGATGGTAGTCTCATGAGCTAGGGATGGTGGTATGGGACCTATGCCCGAGCTGTCGGCCTACGCTGGTGACGAGCCCCCGTAGTGACCTTGAGCTTATTTAAAACTGGCTGATTGTAACTAGACTGATAATGGTTTGGCTAATCATGCATACATGGCACAGACCAGTATCTATCGCTAACGTACGTGATGTACGATTGGCAGTCGTTACGCCGCACAGTATGCTTTCGCTGACGACTAGCCTCTATCCGACTGGATATTTTTCCCGGGTCGATGATTGCATTCCGCACGGTTGATCCCCGGGGTGTTGATTACGTATTTGCATGGGTGACGAGCCCAAATTCCGCACGGATGAGCATCCCCGGGGCGTGATTGCATTCACACATCCATGCATCTAATAAGACCCGCATCATGTATTGTTTTGTATGTTTTATTTTATAACTATGCTTACCTAATGTAGCGGTGTGTAATCTTGAGGGAAATTCATACTGAGTTGGCCACTCATCCATCAAATATACAACCGTACAGGTAACACAGGTGGCCCAGATGATGTTCACATTCATATTGGTGAGGAGCAGACTATGGTTGACAAGGGTGCATGATTCTATTTGCTAAGGGCTGCTACAAGATTTCACAGCTCAAGATTATTGCAATTTACCTTGTTTCACATGTAATGTTAATTCATTTTGTATTGTAAGAATGGGGACATTGGTTTGTATAAGTCATTATGGGTACTCTCTTATATATTCTAAATGTAATTGAAATTTTTCCTTATGTTAATTTGTCTATTCTACGCTCGTCTGCTTACTCTGAATGAGATAAATAAATAAATAAATATATATATATATATATATGTGGACTTTGACTCTTTATAAGTTAACACTCGAGTTTTTGGGAAACGAGTCGCATACTCGGGTCCTGAAAAGTTGGGGCGTTACAGATGAGTTTTCCCCTATGAGGGATATACAACACACCAGGATGTGGGACACCGTACTACCTATAGTCGAGTTTGCGTCTAATAGTTTTGTCGATAGGTCCACAGGTCTAAGTCCTTTCGAAGACGCTACTGGTTATAGACCTTGGAAACCTATTGATCTTGTCCCTATGTAACTGCCTCATGGGCCGTCAGAGTCTGCAGAGTCTTTTGCACATCACATTCATTCATCGCATCAAGCAATCAAACAGGAGATCATGACTAGTAATGAACATACTCACTTTCTGCAGACCAACATAAACATTTCAAGAAATTCAATGTAAGGGACTCTGTGATGGTCCGCATCAGGCCAAAGCGGTACCCTCAGGGAGCCGTTCATAAATTACCGTGCGTAACGCCGGACCATTCAAAATTATGAAACAAAATGGTCTCAATACGTATGAGGTAGATCTTCCACCTTCCATGGGAATTAGTTCCACATTCAATGTGGAAGATCTAGTTGCATTTCAGGGGACCACTAATACATTGTCCAGCCTATCACCTAACCATCCTGATTCCCCAGACCTTTCTCTTGATCCATGGCCCCTTCCCGACCCATCTTCCCAGCCACTACGTCCCATACCTACCCGTCCCGACCTATTCTCCCAGCCTCTACCTCCTATACCTACCCTTCCCGACCCATTTTCCCAGCCTCTACCTCCCATACTTACCCGTCCCGACCCATTATCCCAGCCTCAACCTCCCATACCTACCCGTCTAAACCCATCTTCTCTGCCTTTACCTCCCATACCTACCCTTCCCACACTCAGAGAGGAAATAGAGTATATTATGGACCATCAGATAATATCCACGTTGGACGATGGGTTTCAGAAGTACCTGGTTAAATGGAAGTCACGCCCAGCTTCAGACAGCACGTGGCTCACTAAGGAGGAGCTTCAGAGACTTGATCCTAACATCCTGGAGCGGTTCGAGAGTTTTATTTCGCCAGTGGCGAAATTTTCACAACTGGGGAGAATTAATGTGGACATCACATGCACACGCACTGCCCCTACGCACGTACGGAAGGAGAGGGAGGGCCCCATCGTCGATCTGGCTTGATGACGACGTCCAAGGAGGGCCTCCTAGTTAGACGACGGCGTTTTGGTTCATTAGAGCGGTCCCGATAATCAAGTAGAGCCCATCATGGGATCTCATGATCAGGGCCACTAGTCGGATTGATTTCATATTTTAGGTTTTGATTATTTTTGTTATTTAGAATATCATGAACACTTTAGATTTCTTTGATTAATTTTTATTTTGGTTTACTTAATCGCCAAGTAATAGGTTGCACACATAGCACGAGTTTTGGGGTATTGGGTTTTCCTATAAATAGGCACCCCTTATAATTCTTTTGATTCATTGAAGTTTAATAAAAATTCTGAGTTTTTCCTACTCCTCTGAGCTCTCGAGTTGTGGAAATCCAATTAGGTGTGGAGCCCTCTCTTTTCGAATGGCTAACTACCGTGGTGCGAAGCCACATCTATCCCGATTCACCCACATCCATCGCCATCTCTATTCCCCATCTTCTACCATCCATTCTTCTCATCCCACCCCACCATCTACACTTCAAATCAGCCATCTCTTGCGGCAATTCCTCCCACAGCAGAATTTCAGAATCTGGCCCTGTAGGATTGCTGAAACTTCAGCGGAGCACCACGCACAGACCGCATCTCGGATCGAGCTGAAAATCAAGGGTTTTAGAGTCCTCCCCTGGCCGACTAGACCCAAGAAGTCGGTTTGGGAAATCGGGCCACGATCGCACGTGCGGCCAGGCTCTTGCGCATGTGCGCCCGGCCCAGGCTCGCTGTCTGCACGCGCGGACTATCACAAGCTCAGGTTTCCTCTTTATTTTCCCCTTTCCATACATGTTTTCATAACCCTTACCCTAGATTGCATTATCCCTAATTGATTTGCCCATTTTCTCACCCTAGGATTCCTTGAATTGAAATTGGAGAATCCCTTGGATTATGGACTGATTACTATGCATGTGTGACTGATTTTTATTTCCCTTTGAGCATCGTTTGGTCCATAATTTTATTGATTCAGTCCTAGCCTGTGTAGGCCTGGACCCGCCTAGATTCCCCTTTACTTGAATGTTTGAGCTTTTTTGCGTGGGATATGGAATTTGTGTAATTGTTTCTGAACTAACGTGATCTTAAGCCTGAAATCTCGCACATCATATTGAATTTCATGCCCTACATCAACCTCGGCCAAACCCCTCTCTTGGGCCCCACATCACATGGGTTCTACCTCACATGAGCCACCCACCCTGAGTGTGCCCTTGCATCCCATAAGCCACCCCACTCGAGCCCGGTGTGAAAATGTCCTTGCATTAATCACCCCCGATGAGGAGTCTCGAACACAAGACCTCCCACTCTAATACCACCTTGATGCAGGACAATTAACCACTTGCTCTAAAAGCTCAAACTGATAGAGCATGGCGAATCAATCCCTTTATTTATCTCATAGCCCAGACCCCACATCCCATGGGTTAGGACCTCGGCCGAACCCCCCTCGTGGGCCCCACACCCCATGGGTTAGGAGTTAGGACCTCGAACGAACCCCCCTTGTGGGCCCCACATCACATGGGTTCCGCCTCACACGAGCCACCCGCTTCACACAGGCTGCCCACCTCGAGTGTGCCCCTGCATCCAGTAGAGAAGGATTTGGTGAGGATAATGTGCAGAAGGGATGAGAATATTGAGAGAGAAGAAGAAGAAGAAGAAGAGTTTGGGAGAGTTGATGTGTTAGACTTGCTTGCCCTAACACATACTATTTTATTATGATAAAGCATATAATACACTGCAGGAGAATAGGGAAGTGTGCACATGCACTTACACAAAAAGAGCCCACTCACCACACACACTACACAATACAATACACTAGCATTCTCTATACTCCCCCTCAAGTTGGAGCATAGATGTTGATCATGCCCAACTTGTCACGAACATGATGAAGAGCATCTCGGCTCAAGGATTTTGTAAGAACATCAACAAGTTGATCCCCAGATCGAACAAAAAGAGTGACAATTTCCTTAGAAGTGATTTTCTCCCGAATAAAGTGACAGTCGACTTCAATATGCTTGGTTCGCTCGTGGAAAACTGGGTTACGAGCAATATGGATGGCCGCTTGATTGTCACAGTGAAGAGGAATAGGATCCGAAGGAGGATAGCCAAGTTCTTCAAAAAGATTGCGAAGCCACACGAGTTCACACATCGCATGAGCCATAGCACGATATTCTGCTTCAGCCGATGACCGGGCAACAACTGGCTGCTTTTTGCTCTTCCAAGTTATAAGATTACCACCTAGGAAGGTACAGAAGCCGGATGTAGAGCGGCGATCAAAAGTACTACCTGCACAATCAGCATCGGAATAACCAGAAAGATGAAGATGACCATGCAACTGAAAGCGGAGGCCAAGACCCGGGGCTGATTTTAAATACCGAAGTATGCGGTAGACAGCCGTGAGATGAGAAGTGCGGGGAGCTTGAATGAATTGGCTAACAACCCCCACTGCAAAAGAGAGATCTGGGCAAGTAATAGTCAGGTAAATAAGCCGGCCCACAAGTCATCGATACATCTCGGGATAAGTAAGAAGAGAACCATCATCTGGTCGAAGCTTCTATGAAGTATCTATGGGAGTGGTAGTAGGCTTGCACCCTAACATGCCGGTCTCCATGAGCAGATCAAGTGCATATTTCCGTTATGACAAGACCAATTAGGATGATGAGCGAGCAACTTCAATTCTGAGGAAGTAGCGAAGAGGACCAAGATACTTGATCTCAAACTTGGTCTTCAAAAATTCTTTGATCTCCCTCATTCCAGTAGAATCACTACCAGACAAAACAATATCATCTACATAGACAATGAGAACCATGATGCCCGTCGATCGACGACATATAAAGAGAGAATGATCAGCATGACTACGAACAAAGTCAAACTCCAAGAGAGCCTGACTAAATTTTTCGAACCATGCACGTGGAGATTGTTTGAGTCCATAAAGAGCCTTCTTCAACCGACATACAAGTGCAGGGTTGTGAGAAGCAACAAAGCCAGGAGGTTGATGCATGTAAACTTCCTCTACAAGGTCCCCATGGAGAAATGCATTCTTAACATCAAGCTGAAACAAGGGTCATGATAAATTAACGGCCAAGGAGAGCACAACGCGAATGGAATTAAGCTTAGCCACCGAAGAGAATGTCTCGAAGTAATCCACAGAGTCTGTGTGTAACCTTTAGCAACAAGACGGGCTTTATAGCGATCAATTGAGCCATATGGAAGAAACTTGATTGTATAAACCCATCGATAGCCAACAGGTTTATGGCCTACAGGAAGTTGCACAAGATCCCAAGTATGATTCTTCTCAAGAGCAGACATTTCTTCCATCATCGCCTTTGTCCAATCAGGACTCTGAAGAGCATGTGAGACAGATCTAGCAATAGTCTGTGATGAAAGGGAAGCTGGAAACGACTGAAAAGACAGTGAAAGATGATCATATGAAACGAAATTACTAATGGGGTGTTGAGTACAAGATCGTGACCCTTTGCGCAAGGCAATGGGAAGGTCTAAACTCGAGTTAGGAGAATCACCTGAACCAACATCCAAAGTGAGCGGAAGGGTGGATGGCTGAGCTTGTGAAGATTTATCTCGACGATGATACACCCGCAGAGGCTTAGGCTCACCCATATCACCAACAGGATGTTGAATAGAGGGGAGAGGAGTTTTCCCATGATCACTAGTGGAAAGAGGATAAGAGTCATACTCCCCCTGACTCGCAAGAGGATCAGAAAGGGAGCGGCCGGGAGAAGAGAAAAAAGAAAGATCCTCAAAGAAAGTGACATCAGCAGAGACATATTTCTTGCGAGTCAATGGGTCAAAGCATTTATACCCTTTCTGACTCCGAGTATACCCTATAAAGACACATTTATTCGCCCTTGGACAAAGTTTATCATTAGTCCCATCCAAAATTTGAACAAAGCATGTACAACCAAAAACTTTAGGTGGTAGAGGAAATGGATTATCATGAGGATACAATATAGTAAATGAAGATTTGTAAGATAGAATACGTGATGGTATACGATTAATAAGAAAAGTAGCAGTTAAAAGAGCATCACCCCAAAAATGTTTGGGTAGATGCATGCCAAGCAGAAGAGTGCGAGCAACTTCAAGAAGATGACGATTCTTTCGTTCTGCAATACCATTTTGTTGTGGAGTGCGAGCACATGACGTCCTAGACAAAATACCACGTTCCTGCAAGAAGGACAAAAAGGCAGTAGACATGTATTCTCCCCCATTATCAGAATGGAGGGATTTGATGGAACAATGAAATTGAGTGCGCACTTCATGATAAAACACTTTAAACGCATCAAACACTTCACTTTTAGATTTCAAAAGATAAATCCAAGTCATGCGGGAATAATCATCAATAAAGGTAACAAAATATTTAAATCCAAAAGTCGAGGTAACCGGAGCCGGTCCCCAAACATCCGAGTGAACCAAAAGAAAAGGTTGAGATTTCCTCCCAGAAGAGCTAAGAGGAAACGTAGCACGATGATGTTTAGACAATTCACAAATATCACAACATAATGGTTTAGTGACAGATAAGGAGGGAAACAAAAGTCTCAATCTAGCAATAGATGGGTGGCCTAAGCGGCAATGTCACCGAGTCATGGACTCTCGATCTAGAGAAAGGATACTAGAAGCGGCAACAGGTGTATCATCGAGAAGATAAATGCCTCCTCGCTCATGCCCCCCACCAATCACTCTCTTCGTCTGTAGGTCTTGAAACAAACAATAAGAAGGAAAGAAGGTGATGGAACAATTGAGTGATTTAGTAAGAGAGCTAACAGACAATAAGTTTAATGAAAAACAAGGCACATGTAATACGGAGGACAAAGACAAGGAAGAAGAGAGAGGGATGGAACCAATCCCAGAGATGGGAGATTGGGTTCCATCTGCGACTGTGACTGAGTGGTAGATGAAGGAGAATAAGAAGAAAATGATTGCAACTTACCAGTCATATGGGAGGAAGCTCCAGAGTCGATGACCTAGGAGGTAGGAGAGGATGACGCAAAAAGGGCGGTACCTGACTGGGCCGAAGCTGCATGAGAAGGCTCAAGAAGATCCCGAATGTGAAGCCGCATAAGGGCATCATATGCCGCCCGAGAAATGATAAGACTCCCCTGAAGTAGTCTGCTCAGCTGTCGGGATGGAAGACTGTATCTCAGAAGTAACAGTGGAAGCAACAGAAGCAGTAGCATACGTAGGACGACCATGTAGCTGCCAACAATAATCAACAGTGTGATTAGTTCCACCGCAATGTGAACAAATGCGGGAACCATCACGTCCACGTCCACATCCACCACGACCACGAAGACTACGGGCGCCACGACCGTGATCTCCCTCGCGGCCTCTACCACGACCAGCAAAACCAGGAGTGCGCCTTGAGCTCAAGGATGGTACCCGAAGACCAAGGGAGGACTGATCGCCAGCAAGATGCGCCGAACGCTCGGGTGGCACATGAATGAGAAGGAAGAGTAGAGGCCATAGCGCGTTGACACATGGCATAAACTGTCGTCAATGGGGGAAGAGGATCCTACATAACAACCTGATCGTGAACGTGCAAATAATCAGAACTCAACCCAGCGAGGAACTGTATGATATGAGTATCATCCTGTTGCTTATGAGCAATGTCATGATCCTTTTTACATTTGGAAGGAAGAGTCTGATACATATCTAACTCATCCGACATACCCCGAAGCGTCGAGTAGTAGTCTTTTAAGGATCTGGAGTTTTGTTGAAACCGACCAATTTCTTGAATAAGCTGGAATACCCGTGAAAAATTTTGAGATTCCGAGAACATATCATGAAGCGAATCCAAAATGCCTTTAGCCGAGGATAAAAACATCACTGAGTGGCTAATCGAGGAATCCATGCTATTCAACAACCATGCAATAACTTGATAATTCTCCTTTGTCCAAGACTTGTAAGTAAC
This sequence comes from Magnolia officinalis, assembly GCA_021015155.1. Lineage (NCBI taxonomy): Eukaryota > Viridiplantae > Streptophyta > Magnoliopsida > Magnoliales > Magnoliaceae > Magnolia > Magnolia officinalis. The sequence goes on from JAJHSJ010000012.1 coordinate 60,485,992, forward strand.
ATTTGTAGAGCTTAGAGGATCATCCAAAATATACGACAACTTGTCACGGGCTCCTAAAAATACTTTTACAGATTGTACCCATTGAAGATAGTTGTCACCATTCAACCTAATGGAGGTAATCAACAAGGGGTTGGGTTCAAGAGACCCTATGCCAAGAGATGAGGGCCCTTTATCAGCCATAGTAGAGTCCAAGAGAAAGAAAACTATGCCAAGAGACCCCCTATGCCAAGAAGGACTGATTCAAACAACTCTATCTCCCTCAATCCTTCAAGATAACAAGAGATAAACTTCAAACAAACATCAATCATCCAAAAAACCATGAAACGCAGTCAAAAGAGGCCTGTCCGAGTGAAAAACGGCCCAGCCGCACTCCCATTTGAGGTTAAAAACCTCTTAAACATTGATCTTGGGTAAAAAATCCACCATGGATAGCTTAGGAGGAAGGTTTCGGTCCATCTCAAGCAAAGAAACGAAAGAAAAGCTTACCGATTAGACGTAGATCGAAGAAAAACGAAATTACCGATTAGACGTAGATTGAAGAAAAACGAAATCTGGAACCGATTTTCGAATTTCTCTATTTCGCCCAAAAAACCATGAAAAGAGGTCTAATAAATTCTGGAAAAATCATGACAAATATTCTAAAATCAAGATCTATCAAACCCCTAAACTTTCAGATCAGACGGATGCCATACGTCCGTACAACAAGGTGACGTGTCGCCTCTCAACCTGTTGGATGCGGAATGCCTGGATCTTTGCTCTGATACCAAGTAGAGAAGGATTTGGTGAGGATAATGTGAAGAAGGGATGAGAATATTGAGAGAGAAGAAGAAGAAGAAGAAGAGTTTGGGAGAGTTGATGTGTTAGGCTTGCTTGCCCTAACACATACTATTTTATTATGATAAAGCATATAATACACTGCAGGAGAATAGGGAAGTGTGCACATGCACTTACACAAAAAGAGCCCACTCACCACGCACACTACACAATACAATACACTAGCATTCTCTATACATCCCACAGGCCACCCCACTCGAGCCTGGTGTTAAAATGCGCCTCTCAACCTGTTGGATGCGGAATGCCTGGATCTTTGCTCTGATACCAAGTAGAGAAGGATTTGGTGAGGATAATGTGAAGAAGGGATGAGAATATTGAGAGAGAAGAAGAAAAAGAAGAAGAGTTTGGGAGAGTTGATGTGTTAGGCTTGCTTGCCCTAACACATACTATTTTATTATGATAAAGCATATAATACACTGCAGGAGAATAGGGAAGTGTGCACATGCACTTACACAAAAAGAGCCCACTCACCACACACACTACACAATACAATACACTAGCATTCTCTATACATCCCACAGGCCACCCCACTCAAGCCCGGTGTTAAAATGCCCCTGCATTACACACACGTTGCACATGTGACCCATGGGAGAATTTTAGATGAAATCCTAGCTTCCACCTTAGATTTCAAACCCTCTTTTTGAGGGGATTTGAAATCCACAGTTACTTTATAGTGCCAAACAAACGGGATTTGAAATCCCCCCAAATCCATGGTGCCAAATGACCCCTTAGCCTTCTGCCAAATATTAAAATCTACCAATATTGAGAGGAAACGTTTTCCAAATGCAGAAACAGTCATGTTGCAAAGATGTTTGAGTAGAAGATGGGATGTCGAAAGGTTTTAGCCTTCTGCCAAATATTAAAATCTACCAATATTGTGAGGAAATGTTTGCTAAATGTAGAAACAGTCATGTTGCTGAATGGCCACCACTAACATTAAGGGGTGTCAATGTCAACGTGCAGTGTGCAACACCTCTTGAGAGGCAAGTACCTTCCACCATTTGAAGATGGTTGTCATGACTCTAGATAGAATTTCAAAATGCAGAATTCAATAGCCCAGTTTTTAAAATGCATGCAGATTCCCACCTACAATTATTGGATGGCAGGAGATACATACCAATGATTCTCAGTACATTCTGTGCACACACACTTTCCCCAAAATATAAAAGGTGAAAACACTTAGAAATATCAAGGTGAAACACTTCAGAAATATTTATATTGAGCAAACATGTCTTTCGTCACACCACTAGCTATACAGGCCAACAGCTCTCAACGACATTCATAGGAAAAGAGAACATGCCATTTAACATATAAACTAAGCCTAAACCTCTACCATTAACATGTCCTAAAGACAACCAACTGCATAATTTTTTAAATAATCCTAGTGAAACATAAGACTCCAGATAGAAATTATTTAATAGACCAAACTAAAGACAGGGTAGACTCTAGCCAAACGTATCCAAAGTCCATGTGTATACATGCACAATCCATTAAGGGCCCATTTGAACGCACCCTCAGAAAGGGCATTTGAGGCCTAAATGCTGTTTTTATCCACCAAAAAAGCAGGCTTGGAACCTCCTTTTTCATAAACCCCCCTTTGAGGAATTGCAACCAAATGGACCCTACTTCTCCAGCTTCAAGTGTTTAAGCCTCTTCGAGGATAAAAACTTGTGCGTGCATATAATTTAGGACTCGAACATACAAGTCACAAATAGTTGATGCCATCAACTATTCTTCAGAATACCACGTGTTAAAGACTTATTTAGATAAATTGCCCTTTAAGAATACCATGTGTTAAAGCCTTATTTAGATAAACTGACTTTTTAATATTCTTCAAGCTAGAAACCATTCCTGCTTCAGCACGCGTGCAACGCACATGAGAGGAAGACCATGGATGATCTGAAGTTCTTTTTGTGCCGAGTCCGGAAGAACTATTTGGTGTGGAGGGACTTTCTTGTCGCTCTTGTGAATCCCTATATGTACATCAAGGTTTGAGCATCAGAGAATAAATACATAGCAGTACAACTTCACTTGACTGCAATGATGAAATTCATTTGCAAATCTACACATGGATTAATATGCTAATGATGATTTTTTCAGCACAATTGCATCCTTATACAAAGTAATGCATGCATAACCTGCTAGACAGACCAACATCACTCAAATGCAAAGATGAAACATATAAGCAGGACAAGTTCATCTGCTCATGACTAATTTTTCTGCATGGTCATGCAAATAAATGCATTGATATTTGGAGATTATGTACAGGCAATGAATTGCTGGCTCTCTTCTAATTTACCATGTATGCTAAAAATCCATAAAACACGATCTCCATTAGAGCCTGTTAAGGATAGACATTAAAATCACATCTAAATGCATTGTGATTTTTTATTTTTTTTCCTTTTTCCAATCAAAATTAATGGTGCTAGTGGATGTTAAAAGTTGTTGCCATGATCTGAAGTTTTTAAAATGGCTTGGGGATATTTGGTTGTCGGGGAATGACCTTCCTGGTTTTTATGTAACCTGGGGAAACTTAAAATGGGCTTAGTGTTGCCTGGGAAAGTCTAAATTCCATTTGGTTGACACACTGGGATTTCCTAGGAGTCCTCAAGAGAAGTTAGGTTTTGTTTGGTTCAAACAATGGTTTTTCCTCAGGAAAATTTGTCATTGGTTAGCCATAATGTCTATGTAATGTCAGCCCCAACTTTAATCAACCATCACCCATAATCCAATTAACAAGACAAGCAAATGTTGATCACTGGCCAAAACAACGGTTCGTCCTGATGTATCATATTGGAATATGTATGATCACTGACTAGGACAATCCATCATGATATAGAGGAGAATCAAGTATATGACATCCACTCCTAAGTTTGTATAGAGCCCACCATGCTACTTACATGACATCCAATCTGACCATCAGGTGTGTCAATTCACATTAGGAGCAGGACCCAAAAATCAGGCCCTCCATGATTTAGGTGGGTCACACCAAAGGAAACAGTTGGGGATGCCCACCCTTGATTTTGTACAAGGCCTTTCCACTCTATCAATGGCCATAACTTCAGTTTAACCATAGATCAAGTCTTTTCTTACTACCTCCACCCACATCCTTTTGGACCTTCCCCTTACCCTTTTAGAGCCTTCATCAACTTGTATTCTCGTTGTAACCATGACTCTATACATGTATACATACAACAGAATAATCAATTATGTATGTATTATCAGAACAATTTTTATTCTTTTAGTTCTCTTGCTTTGTTTTTCAGGCACATTATATATGTATTTGAGGCTTCTGCAAAGGGTATTCCGCAAGGCATCACAATAAGAGCCTTACCTACCCATACTCGATCCTGATGCAGGTCTAGATTGATGAATACTCAGCATGGATTTTGACTGTCTCCACATGTCTGATTTGGCCTCTCTCACTGGCAGGATCATCCTTTGGCACACTAACCTGCACCACTGTTCACTCCATCTTTCTGGCATCCATTACCTGAATTGCCTTCTGAGCTTCATCAATGTACCAAAATCTCATGAATGCAAGTCCCATGTTTCTACCAAGTTTCTTGTCCTTAGGAATTAATACATCTTATATGTTTCCAAAAGTCAACAAATATCTTGTCGAGCTCATATGGATTGAGTCGAACACCTTGAACAGCCCATTCATTCCTTCGTCTCTGCTCTTCTTAACCAGGAACCAGCCATTATCGTCTTCAGAATCTTCAACCATTGTCTTCAAATTAACCCCATCAAACTAGCTAGCATACATAGCATCTGTTTGAAATTCAAATATAATGGATTGGTGATGCGAGTCCATGACCCAATTGTAGACAGACAACTTAAAGACCATTAGAATAGTTTTGGTGGTCATGTTAGACATGTGCTGGTCAAGCTTTGTGGAAATCAATTATAGCAAGACTGCAATTTGGGTTGTTTAGCTGGAAAGCAGTAGAATTTTCAGAGGGAGATCAAGTCAGAGAATACAATACGTAATAAATTATTTGATTGGTGCAAGCTTAACAAGAAAATGAGAGGTATCCAACCCATTTTTACTAAGATCCAATTGAGCAGAGTCAACTAGTGCGGCTGGAATCCAGAGTCCATTAGAGAAGAATGGTGTTGCCCTCCTGACAGGCATTTCAAGTTCAATTTTGATGGCAGCTCGATGGGGAACCTGGGCCCACTTACGGTTGACAGTTTAATCAGAAATAGTAGGGGGTGAAATTTTGGTGCAATTCCCAGTCTTTTTTTTTTTTTTTTGGTTCATTTTGAAAAGATTCCCAGTCATTTGGGTGTGAGAACTGAGGAACATCAAATTACACCAGAGCTGCTGCCCTTCTCCAAGGGATCAGACTGGCCATAACTCGCAATTTTAGTCCAATCTTCATTGAAGGCGAGTCAGGCAATGCAATCAGCTGGATCAAAACTGGTTTTTGTCCATGGGGTATTGCAAACCTTATTGAGGAAGCCAGGGGCATGCACATCCATCACTGTGCTGTTTTTACACGTGCATCAAGCAGCCAATGCAGAGGCAGATCAGTTAGCTAAGGAGGGGACATCCAGGGATCAGATTCAGATGGGGTATAATTTGGTTCCATGTCTGTTAGGAGTCTGTGCAATTCCGTTGTTTGTTGTTGTATTCTCTTGTCGGTATTTACCTTTTAATAAAATCTCTAGTGATTCATTAGAAAAGCATACATATATTAATCAAAACCTAAAACTAAGAGAAAATGCATAAAGTATGAATTTTGGCAACATATGCATTTAAGGCAAAGGATAAGGCACCATGTTTGGACGATGAGAGCAACACATGAAACTTCTTAAGTTGAGACTTCCAATGTAAGAAACCACTTGCATGTTTAACCATAGCAAACGCTTCCTATAAGTCTCAGTCCCAACCACAAACAGTACAAATAAAAGAACCAAGAAAGAAAATAATAAACATGAAAAGGAAATGAAGGTTTTTATGCTTATGCCATGAAATCAATCCATCCACAGATTTTTGCCCTAGAAAAAGCTATCTGCATCATCCCTATTCAACAGAAAACTTGGAATTTACATATTAAAACCCTAAACATGATCACATCTGATATTTAAGGAAAAGACAATAAATAAGAAAGAGGAGAAGATGAAATCAATTACCAGAATGACTTGAACATGGCTGAAAGGCCACCTTCTTCAACCCCTAAAACCTGAAAATAAAGAGATTCATCTATTGTGATTCCAGAAGTCAATATAAATAATTTTAGTAAAATTACACAACTAAATTCCCACGATGTTTTCACTAAAACCATGAAAATTTGTTTATATTGTGAATATTGAATTGTGTTATTGCTTCTTAGTTTTATATTTCCTTTACGAAAGTAGTTGTAGTGAGGTTAACATGCATTTTATGTGAATTTTATATTCAGGCATTCCTGGTATTTTCTTTGCTTTTAGCTAGGGTAGTTTGGGTGTTCCAATAGCATAGAGATTCAATATAAATAATTTTAGTACAATTACCCAACTAAATTCCCGCAATGTTTTCACTAAAAACCATGGAAATTTGTTTATATTGTGAATATTGAATTGCGTTATTGCTTCTTAGTTTTATATTTCCTTAATGAAAGTAGTTGTAGTGAGGTTAACATGCATTTTATGTGAATTTTGTATTCAGGCATTCCTGGTATTTTCTTTGCTTTTAGCTAGGGTAGTTTGGGTATGCCAAGAGCATAGAGATTTTTGGGGTAGTATTTTTACTTATAGTTTTAGGGCGTGTTTGATTTTCTAGTTCATTGGTAAATGCCTGGTAAATTGGTAATGATTATTTCCCTACACATTTCCCTGTACTTGATTTGACATTCTACTTTTTTTAACACAAAATTCGAGAAGGCTACAAAATATTTGTGGGTCCCACCGTGATGTGTGTCGCTTATCCACACCGTTCATCCATTATGCTAGCTGAATTTATGGCATGAGCCAAAAAATGAGGCATATCCAAAGGTTAGGTGGACCACGCCACAGGAAAAACGGAATCGAACACTTGTCGTTAAAAAATTTTTGAGCCACTATTTCTTTTGGTGTGGGCCACTTGAGTTTTGGATCTTCCTCAATTTTTGGCTCATATCTCAAAATTCTGTTGTAAAACGGATGGACGGAACGCATATATCATATACATTACTGTGTGGTTCAAAAATTAAAAAAATTAAAACTATCTCTTTTAAACCGATTTCAAATGCACAAATTCCTATGAATTTTCAAACGCTGCGAAACGGTAATAATTACCATTTCCACGGTATTTACGTTTGCTTTGAAAAAACAAACAGGCCCTTAGGCGTAAGTAGTATATCTAAGAATTAAATGATTTTAATTAGTTTTTCTTTAGTTGTGCACATGCAACTAAAGACAGAGATAAATATAAAGATAGAAGCAATGTTTTAAATAGCTACGCTATGAAGTGTCTAGCTTACACTACATAGTATAGCTTAGCCTTAACCCTATGTAGCTCATGAAAATACGCTACATGATAAATTTCATACACTACGGGCTACATAGACTACATTACACTATATGAAGCTCACATTACAAGATATTTTTCACTATAATATTAAAATCAATTGATGTTTTCAATGACGTATTACATTTTTCTATTTTCAATAAAAATTAGTTAATATTTTCAATGCTTTTGGTAAAATTAATATAAGTAACAGTATTAAATCAATTTCATTGCTCTTTCTTTACATTTATACTTAATGATTGCTTTAGGTTGCATTTGGTTGCACTGAATATTGTGAAATTTTGTTAAGCTTCATTATTAATCAGTCTAATTTCGTGAATGTCGTGAAATTGGTGCAACCAAGTGCAACCTTGATTAAAAATCTAGAAGTAGCACATAACATAGCTTATGCTTCACCCCTCTTACGCCTCACACCTTAGAGGGGTGAATGCAACGCTACACACTATTCACTATTTAAAACACTAGAAGTTGAGAGATGCTCACACACAAGTAGTTGGATGATAAGTTAGTGTCCAACTAGCAGTTAAATGCCAACATATCAATTTTGTACAACATCCAGCCTGTGGAAAGATTGGCCCACCATGAAGAACATCCAGTGCAGATATCAAACCTTTGTTAGGTAGGCAACATCAAAGAAAACAATGACAGCCACCAATCTAATCCAAAGTGGCGGTGTGGCCCACCTTAGTAATTGATTGGGCTAACTTTTGCATCATGTGATCTTTGCGGTGGGGCTAACGTTTTAGACATGATGGATGTTGTACTCATATGACTCAACGGCACTCTATCCACTCATTAGATTGCAACTTACGTGTCCAATGAGTTGGATGCGAGTTTCTCATATACATACATATCATTTGTGTCTGTGTTGGGATTGCATGCTGAAGACCATAACTACTTGCAAATATCCATTGCTTGATAATGCGCAATGGTTGTTGGACATGATTATGTTGGCATGTGATTGGCGTACTTGGTAAACATGCATCAGTGGCCTCCCTACAATTCTTTCATGCAACTAATTGGATGTGCCCTTTCCATTTGGTCTGATGGTAGTACATTGGTGTGCCTTAGACAGTAAACTTCCGCAAATTCCTTTTAGCTTGCGTGCAATAATCGTAGTAAGGTGAAATATGGCGCATGGCCATGTTGTCATGTGAGTCATGTTAGGGCTGCCAACGGGCCGGGCCGGGACCTGGGCTGGGCAAAATCAATACTTTTAATAGGCCAAGCCCGACCTATTAAAAATATAGGCCCAAGGCCCACCCATTGTAAGGCCTAGTAAACATCCATCGGTGGTTTCCCTGCTGTTTTGAGCAACCAACTACTTGAACATTCATATGCCTAGCTACTTGATGCTTAGAGATATGCCTAACAACTGCCCCTCCATGACTACTACACCTCCATAACCCTACTTGCTTGCTCACCATTTGGGCATGCACGTAAAAATTGAGCTTTGGATTGCTATTAGGTGGGTCTGTGTTGGAATGTGGATGGTGTCAATATGAACCTCTGCCATCCCCAATTCCAAAGTCCAAGGTTAAGGAGTTTGATTGTCTAGTGAGCAGCCTATCATAGAACATTTGATACCATTAGAAAGCCAACCCCAAATTAGAGAAAGGCTAAGATGATGATGATGATTCAAAGGCTAAGAGAATACATAGAAGGTAGTTGATGGGGACATCAGAGGACCTACTCGAGCGTACTAGAGATGGAGACGACCACCCACATCAGCGCAACTTTCTGTGGATGGGAGACGAGTTCTAGATGGGGCCCGCGGGGCCATTTTGAAGACCCCACTCTAGGATAATGCATGTGAGATGCTTAGGAGATCATTTTAGTCATAGAATTTCTATTTCGTATCGATCCAACCGTTGGATCTTGTCGATCGGGCCATCGAGCCACCAGATCATTTAGATCTGAGCCTCTTGGACTCTGTTCTTACTTTCTTTAGGTTTTTGTCATTTTTAGGAGTTATTTGATAGTTGACATTGATCATAAATATTTTAGTTTTCTTATTTTGGATGATGCTCCTGCCGAGGTAGGAGATCAATCATATCCATATTCAGAACCTGCACAGGTAGCAGTGGTTGTATCTGATCGAGTTTCCCCTTTGTCACTATCTCGCCCAGCATATCTGCCGGGAGCAGGAGCATATCCAGTCCCATATTCAGTTGATTCAGATCTAGCAGCGCTCACTACTGGGGCGAAAGAAAGGCTGAAAGTACACTGGCTGAATTCTCTCGTGCTATGGAGCCGCCTCATATGGTTGGTGAGTGCAATAGCTTCCCGCATGATTGACTAGATATCGAGCTTACCCGGCAGAACCCATATCGAGCAACTCGACGTTGCTCGACAGGTAACAACCCCGTGAGATTAGAATGCTGAGGCGCCAGGCAAATGGAATTCATTATGTAGTAGGGGCTTTGCGAGTGAGGGAAAGGAAACAAGAGCGAGTGAAGTGCATAACGTAACGAGAGACGAGTCATGTGTAGCGAGCAGCGATTGAACTTTACGTGGAAAGTGCATCCAGTAGGAATTGAACCTACGAATTTGCCAATGTTGAGTTGGGCGCTTTAACCATAAAGCAATGGATGCTTTATCAGTGAGTGAACTAGGTTTTTTTGGTATTCCTTCTCGAGCTTCTATTTCTTCCGTTAAGGGAGATTCGGGAAAAGATGGAATAGGAAGACGTGTTTCCAGAACGAACAAGATACGGGTTGAGAAGGGGGAGTTAGCAAAGTTGGACAAGATTGGAATGGGCATAGGAACATGTATTGATGTACCAGATCGGCTAATGCTCCCAGGTTGATGCGATGTATTCCACCAGTTGACTGGAGACTTGATTATTGGTATATCGATCGGTCCAGCACGGATTGAAATAGGAGCCGGTTCGACAGGAAGCTTTTGAAAACGCAGTGCACCCAGGTAAATAAGGAACGAGATGAATACTGAGGTTAAATGAGCATCCCACACCCGAAAGGTGCCCCACATAGGTCTTCCCCGAAACCCCCAAGTCACTAAGGTAAACAACGTAGAAAAAGCACCCATTTCTGTACCGGTTCCGGAAGAGCGAAGAAAAAGGGGATGTTTTGTTAATGGGAACAAAGAACTGTTGATAGCCGTTGCGATATAAACAAGTATACTCATCCGAGCCGCAGGAACATGTACATACGAAATACGAGAATTTCCACCTTGTTGAAGATCTGGTCGTGCTACCCGAAGACTTGAATGAATAGCCATCGCTGTTAAGAACAACCAAGATCCAATGTGGCTGATCATCCGAAAAGACCAGCTAAGCATCATTGGATTGGTCAGCCTTTACCTGACCAACTACCTAATACTACGCAGGCTCATCAAACAGCGCTTTTTAGCTTTCTTCAGGATTTGGCCCGAACTGTTCGGCAGATTCCGACGCGTTACGCACCCGTTCGCCACTTTGTTCTCAACTGTTCCAAGCTTCAAAACGTATGAGCGCACTAGCGCGCCCTTCCATTTTGAAGCCGGGCGAGACAAGCTACCTTTAGCTAGGAGCCTCTTTTCCTTCTGCCCAGCTCCCCGAAAACAACGTTCGACTTGCATGTGTTAAGCATATAGCTAGCGTTCGTTCTGAGCCAGGATCAAACTCTGATTTTGAGTATGATTGGGCCCTGCAGTGGTAGAACCTGGTGAACCGGGCGTACTCCTCTCTCCTAACCCCTCACTTCCTATGTTATATATACACCAACCCAATCTCGAACGGTCTAAACTAGAAGAATCGGCGGTAGCAACCAATCCGTCTCCGGAATGGAAAAACGACTTTCTACCGAGGAAGAAAAAGGTACTGATTAAGAATCGCTTAGAATTGCTTATTCTCGAAAAATGGTTTTTTATATCGCTCAAATGTATGTGTGTGGGTTTAGGCCAGATCTACACCTAAGTCTTCATCCTACCGGTCCTCTGCGCAATTTTCACTACTAAGTCCCCAATTTCATTAGGTAGGGCTACCTCGAAGTTTGCCTATCACATATTATACCCACTATAAAGCCCTGGCTCTAATAATCCAACCACACCTATCGTCAATCTCATGCTCCACCTATCTTATCTCTCTCTCTCAAAACTCCATGACTCTTTGGCTAATACTATACATGTTCAGTATATATAAGTAACACAGTAACATGATTAGATCATCCCATGCTCGAAATTGATCCCTACTCTCTCAACCAACTAAATATGATCTCTATTGAAACGCCATCTAGATGCATCAGTCCATCGGACTGTAATACCTTAATGGCTTTGGTAATGGTCCCCTTTGTAGGTACATCACCTCACAATAATGGCACCCATCTAACTAAGTGAGACTCTTCAATATTCATACCTACCATACACTAGATTCATACTATATGCAATGTCTCCCTCGGTATAGAAAATCCAGCCATTCATATAATCCTTTGCTCAGTCGACCTATGAATCCTTAACCACTACTATAGACTAGGTCCCTTACGGGGGGTGGTGACTATCTGGCATACCCCAACTGACGGTGCCCTTATATGAGATGGCCCTCGACGATTTCATATGCTACAATAACTATACCTATGTGTTATGGAATCGAAGTCGGACCTATCCCTCTTACAAATGAGTTTTGATCATGATATTATGTAACATCCCGAAAAATCGATGGTCGAGTAGTAACTCAACTCTCGAGTTCCAGAACATCACTTATGCAACATAGATAATGATGATTAAATGTTGTCTGTGTTAGTACAATAAACATGAGTGAGATTCTACCAAAACAGTAATTCATACTCCAGATCCATGTATAAATCGTAAGCGGAAGACTGAAAGGTGTATATAGATATATATAAAACAAAACAATCTCGATCACCAGAGTATGAACACTAACTGAGTCACCGAAAATATACATGTTGGTTCTGAATCAAAATGTCAAAAGTAGTACAACTGAAATTATCAACCCTTTAACCCCATAGCACTGGACAGCCTATGCGAAGCCTCCAGCGAACTACATTAGGAGAACTCCTCCTGATCGTCATAGAAGTCGGGCTCAGTCTCCTGTGCTCCAGTGATACCTGCATCTGATACAGGGTCTGGTGGGTGTTTTAAAACACCGTCCCGTAACGTGGGAATGAGTGGCCAACTCAGTGGAACAATAAAGCATAGGTTAACATGTTATCAACTCAGTCAAGCAGTAATGATAAAGCAGAAAAATCAGACATTCCTAACTACTATTAATGCAAGTATGAATGTAGTTATGATGGATGCCCTCACTGACATACTCCCTCGTGCGACACCCTCTTCATTCGCAGCATGCTTTCATCCCTCAGTGCTCCACATCTTCTAGGCACATGCAATGCATGATGAGCATGATTATTGAGTTGTTATTAGTCCATTTCAAACAACAGGATTGGGAAACTAAGGTACCTCCCTTGTATCATTCCCAAACATGAGACATTCTAAGGTCGTCAGTCCTAGACAATCTCATACGATGGTGTGTTTCTAGGTCACTGCAAGGGCTGCCAGGGCTGTTACACGGAATTGTTGCACCACTCCCCCATCACCTTAACAATACAGGCCTAGTTTATACTCTGTTACTACGGGAAAGCTCATCGCCTCACTACAGATTCAGAGTATGCTCGAGGTCACTCCACTAACGTCCTACCAACTGGCAGTCTATTTTCGAAGCCCGACCAGTCCACTTATTGAGAATGGGACCCGGATGCAACCCGACTGAGGACTACAGCCAGGCTACGCTAGTGTAGGCCGACAACTCGAATATAGTGTCTCATACCACCATAATCGGCTCACGAGTCTGGTTGCTCAATGGTCACTACGGGGAGGCACCTGGCCCCAGCGTAGGCCGACAGCTCGACCACGGTGTCCCATACCACCATGCCCGGCTCATGAGTCTTAGCGGATCGAGGTACTATGGTTGACGGGATTCCACTGGTAAGTTTGGTACCCTAGGTTCAAGCAGTAGAGACCAAACATGATGAACATACATTAGACACATCGGGTTACTTGACGAGCCTGACTAGCTCGAGCACACAATCAACCGAACGACATGAAGTGCATAAGCACTTCGTGTGGCCTAACCACTGTCGCCAACTGAAGTACGACTCGGGTTCGTCAAACACATCCTACGTGGCGACATGAATCCTCAACCACGATCTCCAGTCTGGTACCGATTGTCTGGACTATAGACATAGTCCCAAACTCAATCAATCCTTACTCATAGCATGTGGTGTAAAGTATAATAAACAAAGTAACTTAAGCATATTAACAAGCATATCATAAAGCACGTTATAAAACATGTTACAAAGCATGTTATAAAGTATATTATAAAGCACTATAGAAATAGGAATACAAACACATATATTTCATAAGTGGTTAAAGTAAACAATCACTTGGAGGAAATCATACATGTCTCTAAGGTAGTTGAGAATCCCATCTCAACACCCTCCTAAGGCATCATCATCCAAACACTTACTCACACAAGCATTTCTACAAACTCTTAACATACACTATTTCAACATACTTAGTGTATGTTAGCAAATATGTATTAGGGCGAATCCTTTCGCCAAATAAGTATTTTATTCACATATCATATATTCATAGCACAAATAATCATGTCCAACACACTTCCAAAATATATACGTATACGGTATTTTTTACAATACACTATTTCTACATACATAGTGTATTTTAGCATAACATGTATTAGGGCGAATCTTTTCGCCAAATCAGTATTTTATCCATATAACATATATTCATACAACAACTAATCATGTCAAACACATTTCCAAAATATATACGTATACCGTATTTTCTACGAATACCTAGAGTATGTAAAATTCCATATTCTACGTCTTTAATCGAAACAGAAATCAGAAAGCACTTTGTACATGTGCAATTGCATGCAGATCATGAATCTATCATTATCTGACATTGAAAGCGTTGAAAACCGTAACCTATACACCTAAAGTCCTCACCTTTTGTCGTAGTATGGTAACGGAGTCGATAGAATTACTAAGCTTTCCTATATGGCAGTTGGCAACCTACAGAACGAAATAGGTTAGCTATTTCATAACCTACAACTATCAAAACCCCAAATCAGTTTAGGTTTAGGGTTTCTTACTTAGACATGACGTCGGAATCGCCGGGAAAGTGATGAGAACGGAGCGGTGGAGCTCGTGGAGCGGCAAGGAAGAGTGACAGGGAGATTCTCCCACAACTCTCCCACTTTCTCTCTCTTTTCTCTCTTCTCTCTCTAGGTTTTCTCTCAAATTCGGATGGCTGAAATGAGAGAGGTTTTAAGGTCCTTATATAACCCCAAATCTCACCAAAACAGACTTCTGGACAAGGTTTACTTAGGTTATAACCAAAGCGGACCTTTTCCAGCTCAACGGAGGACTTCTGGCGGGCCTCCTTGAGCCAAAGGTCGGACTTAAGCTCACCGACACCGGATCTACATACTATTAAGTTTTCGTTTCGGTCGGGATTCCAGATCACGCGTGGCGGACCAGTTTCAGTTCAACGGTCAGCGGATCTCGATCAGAGATTCCGAGTACATGTAAATGTGTATGCAATTTCTCCTGATCCGAGGGTATAATTTGGTCTGATTCTGACGGTCTGGTTGCTTAAAACTGATCCGCAAGCAACACGTGCCAGATTACTATTCAAGATATTTTATTTTGAATTAATTTCACATTTCTCACACTCTTCACTCCGAGCTCAAGCGAATAGCGCTGGGACACTATCTGGATTTGATTTCCGAGATGGTTGTCAAGCCCAGCAAGGCGGTCCTAATTCCTTAACCTCGTATTATTCGGACTTCCGACGTGCGGTCCAAATCTGATACGGAGTTTCGAGATGCTCCAGAGAGTAGCCGGGTAATGAGATTGATCCTAGATTTTAGGGTAACCTAGCGTCAATAATTCTACAAGTTTTGGGTCTTGCAGATCGTATTTAAAGTGATTGGTGCTAATTTCACAGGTACTCTAGTTTAACACTGGCTGATTCTCGCCTAATTTCTAAAGGATTTAGTCCTGGGTGATTTCGGTCTGAGGTGGTACTTAGTCCTTTGTAGCAATGTATATAATGTGATCCAAGTTATACTACTTAGCTAGTTTAAGATAGTGTCTAGGGTGAAAGTACTTCGAAAATTTAAAGAACAAGGTGGTAAAGGGTGGGATTTGTGAAGGAAATGGGTTCAGAAGCGATTCTAAACTGTGGGATTCAGTTCTGACAAGTTAATAAGGTGTTAGGAGCGACCCATTGCCTAAGGACGTCTAATCCCAGGTTGGGAAAAATCCGGGCTGTTACATATTAATTAGCTAATAATTGCCTATATGTGAACCTCACTCTCTCCCAATCTTCCTTGTTCATATGAATAATCTAGATTATAGGTACTCTATCTCCGTGATGAGTCATTGCTAGGTCACTATTATCGATCGCAATCAATCTCCTAGTCGGTGGTACTATCAGACCATACAGGCCACTCTAACTCAATGATGCTTCTTCCATGTATCGCGAACTCTACTACCAATCGAGAACTCAATCTCTAAGCCCTACGTCCCCTTATCCCGAGAGAACCCCCCCCCCCCCCCCCCCCCCCCCCACATCTATAAGCAATCCCATAATATGATATATGTTCTTCTATGCACCCGAATTCACGCAGGGGATCCAGTCCTCTGGCACAGATACAACCTCGAACGGTCCTGGAGTTCACCAATTGGTTGGTTTTTGGGGAGAACTAACGAACGCACACTAACCCAAAAACTCCACTAGAGCTCGGCGGGCCATAAAGCACTAACCAAACCCCTAGAGACTTAAGTCCAAATCCTTTCCCTCTTCGGCCTTGGTATCACCTTGGTCCTCTCCCACTCCCTCCTCCCGAGTCTGGAAAGTGTAAAAGTTCAGTTGGCGGGGCACGTTCAGTGATTAGGCAGGCGGAGGAAGTCGACCGACTTCACTTGAGTGAGTGGCATGGTTGTAATTATGCTGAATTTTTAATTCCGAATTTTTAATTATAAAAGCACGGGGGGGTGGAGTTCCAACCCTAGTGGAGATTTGATAAGAAAAAAGATGAAGAGAGAAGCTCTCTTGTGTGAAGAAATTTTCCTCCTTATTTTCTAGGATTTTTTAAAAAACCATCCCTTCCAATTAAATCGTGAAAGGGTAGAAGCTCGTTTGGTGGTGGATTACCCAAGGTACATCCTCTTTCTCTTATTCGAAAGGTATTTTTCTTCTTCTTCTCTTATCTTCCTCTTTTCCCTTCCATTACAACCTTCTAAACCCTAGATCTTCAATTTCCTATTTTCTCCAATTAAAAAAAAAAAAAAACTAATTCCAAAATTGTCAATTCCCATGAACCCTAATTTTACAAATTTCAGATTTTTCATTTCTTAACCCTAATTATAAAACCTACAAATCTGTCCCTTGAGTGCGGAACGTGCCTATGCTAAATCAGAAGTTCTATCCTTCCATTGGCCCTAGTTTTAATTGACTTATGTGATTTCTTAGCATGTGGGCATATGATTTAGGTTAAATCAGATTTTATTTCCTATTTTTTACTCTTAATTACTTGGTGGGTTAGCATCTTTTGTTAATTAAATTACTTTATTGACGCTTTCATAATCTCCATGTTGCATGCTAGCATTATATCATGTGTCTTGTAGTAGTGTTGCACAACTTTCATGTATTCATTATGAAATATGCTAAACAATGACAACAAATAAACCAACAAGAATACCAACTACAACAAGCATTCTCCAAGTAGTCGTTCGTGCACAAGTCTGGTTGGATAGCTTTATCACCACAAACGTAGTGTAGAGTGCGATGAAGCACCACACTCGTACTTGCATGTGGAACAACATATGACCCTTGGAAGGCTGACCAAGCAATCAAGGGTTCTTCATGCGAGGGATACGACCTAACTATGGACGATGGATCGCGGGCGGATCACGCTCATGGGTGCCTTTTCGGGCTTTTGTGGTGTATTTGTGACTCGGGTTATCGTATGTTTGACTTGGAGTCGTCACTAACCAATTACTAAGATTTCCACAATCAGCTAGACCCTGTAGAAACCTTAAGAGAGGGAATTGGAGGATTCCCTGTTTTAAAATGACTCTTGACCTGCAACCGGAAATTCTAGATAAGGGACCACAGTGACAAAGAGGGAAGGTGTTAAGTACACTCTCAGCCCATACAAGCATATTGTCTCTACTTCACAAGAAGACAAAATATTATGGATTAACTTAGTTCTTGTATACAGATGATGCAAATGTGTGTGAAATGTAGTGTGGCCATGTGGTGCCTACTGCAAGCAATGGAAGGTCAGACAAGTCTCTACCCGGACTCACCCACTTGGAGAAGCGGTCGACAGCCTAGTTGATCTAAGTTTTTAATGGGCAAGATTAGGTATACCAGCGAGCCGCAGAGCATACACTCAAACCGACTAGACGAGCAGGTGGGTTGGGAGTGGAGATGATGATGCAAGATGCTAATGCGAATATGAATGAAGTTGAACAGAGTTAGGTAAGTGGGTAAACGGGTTGTCGCAAGGATTGACTTGAGTGGATTGGATTAGCCTTTCAACAGCTTAAGTGGCTAAGATTAGGACTTGGTTAGGCTAAACTAAGGCTAGAAGGGCTTCCCCTCTTGCACTCTTCCTCTCCTTGTGGGATTTAAGTGAATGGTGAATGAGGTGATTGCGTGCATCCACAAGGATTAGTCTTACCCCTCCATTCTAGATTGAGCACAATTGGAGCTCAAGAACAGCGTCATCATCAGGGTTTGTAGGGGTGCAACCTTGTCCGATGTTTCTAGGTGGTTCCTCCAACTCGGTGTGGCGGGTCTGCATTTTGAGGATTTGAAGCCCCTCTCCCCTGACTCCCTGTGGTTGCCCCTGTGTTTGAAAGCGGACGTCTCCTTCTTATTGTCCCCTGATGCTACAGCCGTAGGCAGACCAATGCTTGATTTGAAGAGATGGTTGGAGGTCTCCCCTTTTGCAAAGGAAACCTCTTGGTTTTGGCCTTCCAGGTTGTAGGGGTGCCTCTAGAGCTTGGGCTAGGAGAAACCTTTGCCCTCATTGGCGAATGTCTTGGAGAAGTGATTTTCATTGATCCCAAGACCATTTCTAGGGCAGATCTGAGGTGGGGTGGGGTCTGCATTCAAAGGTGCCAGAAGAAGCTCCCTCCGGAAAGGGTAACGCTGACAGTCGGAGATGAAAGGATAGTTGTTACTTGTTAGAATCCTGAAGGAGGTCTTAGAGCCAGTTCAAGGCATGGATTCTAATAAGGCTACGAGAGGGATCCTAGGTGTCCTCAAGGAAGGTGTACAGTTTTTCTGCTCTAGCGAAGCAGGCTTCAACAAGTAGGGCATGTGTCTTCCGAGCACGTGCAAGGTACGCGCAGTGAATGCGTGGTCTACAGAGGACTCGTCTTTGGCAGAGCGATCAATGGCTCTGTACACTATAGACACCCTAGGAAATTCGCATGCGACAACTATCCCATATTTGGGGCTTTCTGGCGCACCATCCCCACTTCGGAGTCTTCAAGTAGGCTTAGGTCCCTCGATCTGGTTTGAGCCTGAGGTTCTGTGCCTGTTGGAGCCTGATGTTGTGGACACGCATCTTGCTTTGGGTTCGCATCGTCTCCTAGGTCTAAGCTGTTAGTAGGATAGACAACAAACCTACCATATATTGTTGTACCATATATTGCTGTAATTAAGGGCTGTAATTAGGGGATATAGATGCTGCTGTAATTAGGAGATATTATGCTGTAATTAGGGGATATAGATGTTGTTGTTATGCTGTAATTAAGGGCTGTAATTAGGGGATATAGATGCTGCTGTAATTAGGAGATATTATGCTGTAATTAGGGGATATAGATGCTGTTGTTATGCTGTAATTAAGGGTTGTAATTAGGGGATATAGATGTTGCTGTTATGTTGTAATTAAGGGCTGTAATTAGGGGATATAGATGCTGTTGTTATGCTGTAATTAAGGGATATATTGTAAGTAGGGAAAATGATTTCTATATAAAAAAGGACCACTCGATTGAGGGTCATTGAGCAAATCTGACATGGTATCAGAGCCACTCTCTGCAACCTTGTCTTTGGTCCAATCTTCGTGGTTCTAGGCTCTGGTTTTCTAGTTTCTTGGGTGCGGGTTTTGGTTTGCAGTTTTTTTTTTTTTTTTTTGGTGCATTTCGAGAGATTCTAGTTATGGCTAACAAAACCAACTCAGAAGTCTTTCAAACTCGGTTTACAGGGAAGAATTATGCTGCCTGGGAGTTTCAGTTTCAACTTTTTGTCATGGGAAAGGAGTTGTGGGGTCATGTTGATGGGAGTGATCCAATGCCTACCAATCCTACAACGTTGGTTCAATGGAAGGTGAAAGATGCTCGCGTGATGACTTGGATTCTTGGGTCTATTGATCCACTGCTTATACTCAATTTAAGACCGCACAAGACGGCTAAATCGATGTGGGAGTACTTGAAAAAGGTCTATCATCATGATCATTCCGCCCGGCAATTTCAGTTGGAAACTGATCTTGCTGCCTATTCCCAAGGTACACTCTCTGTTCAGGAATATTTCTGTGGTTTTCAGAATCTTTGGGCTGAGTTCTCCGACATTGTGTATGCTGACGTGTCGGCCGAGTCCCTCTCTGCTGTTCAAGCAGTCCATGAAGTTAGCAAAAGAGACCAGTTTTTAATGAAACTAAGGCCAGAATTCGAGTCTATTCGCTCCAACCTGATGCACAGGGATCCTTCACCATCTCTTGACGTGTGTTTTGGAGCACTTCTTCGAGAGGAACAACGCCTTCTTACTCAATCTTCGCTTCCGCAAGAGAATGCTGTCGCATATGCTGCTCAAGGCAAAGGGAGGGTTCGAGACATGCGTACAGTTCAGTGCTACAGTTGCAAAGATTATGGGCATATTGCTACCCATTGTGCTAAAAAGTTCTGCAACTACTGTAAACAGAAGGGGCACATCATCAAAGAATGCCCAACACATCCTCAAAACCGACTCGTGAATGCTTATCATGCTACTGCTACTGGCCACACTTCGGATGGGGTAACCAGCACTCAAAATCTCGCTCCAGTGTCATCTTCCACTGTTGCTACACCTGCCCTTACACCAGAAATGGTGCAGCAAATGATTGTATCAGCATTTTCCGCTTTAGGGCTGCAAGGTAAGGGTACTATACGTACTATACCCTCTCAATCTTGGCTTGTTGACTCCGCTGCATCCAATCACATGACCAGTTCTCCTGATATGCTTAGCAATGTTCGAAGTACACTGGTTCTTCTAATATTCAAGTTGCTAATGGCCATCGTTTACCGATTACTGGGGTTGGTGATATCGCACCATCACTTACTAATATTTTTGTATCACCTGGGCTTTCTACGAGTCTTATCTCGGTTGGACAATTAGTGGATGATAATTACAATGTTCAGTTTTCTCGTGATGGTTGTCATGTGCAGGATCCGGTGTCGGGGAGGATAATAGCGAAGGGGCCTAAAGTTGGAAGACTGTTTCCATTATACTTTTCCATTCCTAGTATCATTTCTTTGGCTTGTACTACTGTCTCCAATAATTGTGAAGTATGGCACAAACGTTTAGGCCATCCAAACAATGTTGTTTTATCTCATTTGCTGAATTCTGGTTCGTTGGGAAAAAAAGATTTTTCTTTGCCTCATGCTTTGTCTTTTGATTGTTCTACGTGTAAAATCGGAAAAAGTAAGATTCTTCCCTTCCCTTCTTCCGGGAGTAGGGCAAAGAATTGCTTTGACCTTGTTCATAGTGATGTATGGGGCATTACTCCTGTCATTTCTCATGCTCATTATAAATCTTTTGTGACATTCATAGACAACCATAGTCGGCATACTTGGGTATATTTTCTGCGCTATAAGTCTGAAGTCTTTGCTGTTTTCAAATCGTTTCTAGCGTATGTTGAGAATCAATTTACCACTAGCATTAAGACTTTACGATCTGATTCTGGTGGAGAATGTCTCATGAATTTCTTGAGTTTCTTCGTCACAAAGGAATTGTTTCTCACCGCTCGTGTCCTTATACGCCTCAACAGAATGGCGTGGCTGAGCGCAAAAATCGACATTTGTTAGATGTTGCTAGGACCTTGTTACTTGCATCTTCTGTTCCTCCTAAATTTTGGGTTGAAGCTTTAGCTACAGCAGTATACTTGATTAATAGGTTGCCTTCTAAAGTGCTAAATTTCGACTCTCCATTCTATCGTTTGCATAAACATCACCCTAGCTTTCTTGACTTACACACTTTTGGTTGTGTCTGTTTTGTGCATCTACCTCCGCATCAACGTCACAAACTCTCTGCGCAATCTGTGAAATGTGTCTTTATGGGATATAACTTATCTCAAAAAGGATTGTGTTATGATGCTTCTTCCAATAAATTTCATATATCTCGTAATGCATCAATATTTCTTTCCTAGTTCTATTACATCATCTCCTGCAGTTTCTGTTCTTTCACATATGATGAACGCTTCTGGTTTTGTGTATGAACGCCGTGTCCTGAGTCTGATCTGCCACCTGATCCCATTTTGCACCCTCCTCGACGATCTGGCCGTACTTCTCATCAACCGGATAGGTATGGTTTCCCTCATACCTCCTTCACGGCTACCTTATCAACTGTGTCGATTCCTAATTCCTACTCACAAGCTGATAAACATGAGTGTTGGAGAAAGGCTATGCAGGAAGAACTTCAAGCTCTTCAAGAAAATCAGACTTGGGACATGGTCCCTTGTCCTTCTCATGTCAAGCTAATTGGGTGTAAGTGGGTTTTTTCTGTGAAACTTCGGCCTGATGGGTCTGTGGACCGTTATAAGGCTCGTTTGGTTGCCCTTGGTAACCGTCAGGAGTATGGGGTTGACTATGAGGAGACTTTTGCTCCTGTCGCTAAAATGACAACTGTGCGTACTATTATTGCCATCGCAGCCTCTCAGGGATGGTCCCTTTGCCAGATGGATGTGAAGAACGCATTTCTTCACAGTGATTTACAGGAAGATGTTTACATGACACCTCCTCCTGGCCTCTGCTCGTCATCAACGTTGAATGTGTGTAAGCTAAAGCGCTCTCTGTATGGTTTGAAACAGGCTCCCCGGGCTTGGTTTGATAAGTTCCGGGCTATGTTACTTCGATTTTCTTTCATCCAAAGCCAGTATGATTCTTCGTTGTTTCTTCGAACGACTTCTGTTGGTATCGTTCTTCTTCTAGTTTATGTCGACGACATTGTCATCACTGGGACTGATTCTGCCCTCATTCATCAACTCAAGCAACATCTTCATGATTCATTCCATATGAAGGATCTTGGTCCTCTCCGGTATTTCCTCGGTTTGGAGGTTCAGTCCGATTCCTCTGGGGTTTTCCTGCATCAGCATAAATACATAGAGGACTTGATTTCCTTGTCTGGTTGGCAGGACTCCTCTTCAGTGGATACCCCTTTGGAAGTGAATGTCAAGTATCGACGTGAGGAGGGGGATCTCCTTCCTGATCCCATGGTGTTTCGACAGTTAGTTGGTAGTCTCAATTATCTCACTATTACACGGCCTGACATCTCATTTGTTGTCCAGCAAGTCAGTCAATTTCTGCAGTCTCCTCGCCACCTTCATCTTGCCGCAGTCCGCCGAATTATTCGATATCTCCGGGGTTCCTCTCACCGTGGCTTGTTCTTCTCTACTGGTACTCCTCTTCGCCTTGTGGCTTTTAGTGATGCTGATTGGGCAGGATGTCCTGATACTCGCCGGTCTATCACCGGGTGGTGTATGTTTCTTGGTGATTCACTTATCTCTTGGAAGAGTAAGAAACAGGATCGTGTTTCCAAATCTTCGACTGAGTCCGAGTACCGTGCCATGTCGGCAGCCTGCTCGGAGATTATGTGGCTCCGTGGCTTACTTGCTGAAATAGGTTTTCCTCAGTCTACTCCCACTCCTCTTCATGCTGATAATACGAGTGCTATTCAGATCGCTACCAATCCCGTCTATCACGAGCGTACCAAACATATCGAGGTGGACTACCATTCTATTCGGGAAGCTATTGATACTCGGGTTATCTCTCTTCCACATGTCTCAAGCGACCTTCAGATAGCGGACGTCTTCACCAAAGCTATGACACGACTACCTCATCAATTTCTTGTTGGCAAATTGATGCTTCTTGATCGACCAACATCAATTTGAGGGGGGATGTTAGTAGGATAGACAACAAACCTACCATATATTGTTGTACCATATATTGCTGTAATTAAGGGCTGTAATTAAGGGCTGTAATTAGGGGATATAGATGCTGTAATTAGGGGATATAGATGTTGTTGTAATTAGGAGATATTATGCTGTAATTAGGGGATATAGATGTTGTTGTTATGCTGTAATTAAGGGCTGTCATTAGGGGATATAGATGTTGTAATTAGGGGATATAGATGCTGCTGTAATTAGGAGATATTATGCTGTAATTAGGGGATATAGATGCTGCTGTTATGCTGTAATTAAGGGCTGTAATTAGGGGATATAGATGCTGCTGTTATGCTGTAATTAAGGGTTGTAATTAGGGGATATAGATGTTGTTGTTATGCTGTAATTAAGGGATATATTGTAAGTAGGGAAAATGATTTCTATATAAGAAAAGGACCACTCGATTGAGGGTCATTGAGCAAATCTAACATAAGCCAGCCCCGAACTTGTTGCTCATGCGTCGCCACGTGCTCCGGGCCAGCTTCAGCCGTTGGTTTCTACAACCTCCACGCTCCTTGTTCGTTTCTCGTGTGGAGCTGAGACGCCTGTCGTTGATCCGTTTAGCCTGAAGCGTGTGCCCTATGTTTTTAGCTCCGACTTGTGCAACGACTTTTTCCCTCCCTCGATAAGTATCCCATTTACTATCCCTAAAGAGGAACTCCTATTCCCAGAGTTGCTATAGTCGGTAGATGCGTCCTTTGAAGATGGTCTCTCTCCGCTCGACAACTGCGAGCTAGATTTGTAGTCAGAATAGGTCTCTGAGACGAGCGAGCGGGAGTCCATTGATATGCAAGTGATGGTGGGTCTGTTCCAAGAGACAGATCTCAACCTCTCACTTGTATGTGGAGGGGAGATTATTAGTGCCAAAGATTTCCTTCTAATTCCCCCTCTTTAGGTTGTAGCAGGAACGGAGCATGATAATCCTCTCTTGTTAGCTCAAGGGCCAGAACTGAAATGGGCTACCATGGTGGAGGTTGTGAAAGAGAAGTGTTGGATACGAGAAGCATTAGGCCATTTCGCAGATTGATCGATATGCACTTTGGAGTTCGTCCCGAAGATAGTGCTCTATTTCGGGTGGTGGAGGAGAGGGGTAGGCTGAGGGACCCCTTCTTCTCTCCCAAGCCTTCTACCCGATCCCCCAAAAGTTGCAAAGAATTGGCTAGCTTATCTTCCTTGCTAATTCCTTTGGCTTTGGGCTCCACAGAAGAGGCTATAATGAATGGGAAAAGTGGCAGATAAGGTCCTTAACTTGGAATGTCAAGGGCCTCGGTAATAAGGAGAAAGACTCCAAATTAAGCACATTTGTAAAAGATATAGGCCACAGCTGATCACTCTTCAAGAGACGAAGGTTCCTATGTTCGATAAGAAGCTTTTGTCTTCAGTTTAGGGGGTTAAATTAGCAAATTGGGTGTCTTTGGATACTTCAGGTAGATCAGGAGTTGTGGTGGCATGGGATTCCTCGCTCTGGTTCAAGGTAGATTGTTGGTGTGGCTCCTTTTCTGTTTCAGTAATGCTACTAGGCATTTCCTCGAGATCGGTTTGGTTGTTCACATCTGTCATAGGTCGAATCAGGAAGACTGAAGATCCAAGATGTGGGACGAGCTTTCCTCTTGTCGGGCAAGGTTCGGTGGCCCTTAGTGTTTAGGGGGTGATTTTAATATAGTTTAGTATCCCTCAGAGAAGTCAAGCAGGGGAAGAACTTCCAACAGCATATGAGCCTTCTTGGATTGGATTGAATCGTTGGAGTTGGTCGACCTTCCTCTAGAAGGCAGGAAACTCACTTGGTCGAATGGTCAAGCCCGACCAATTATGACTAGTATCGATAGATTCCTCGTCTCCACAAATTGGCTAGATTTGTTTCCAGATGTCTCTCAAACATAGTGTGCCATAAAGGCCGTTATAGAACCGTAAAGGCCATTATGTAAAGGTAATGTTAGCAACCATTACACGTTACAAGGTCGTAACAACCATTATGGAAAAAAAAAAAAAAAAAAATGACTTGTAACCGTCATTAATGGCATGTTAAGTCCCTTATAAAGGTCATAACAGCCCCGTAATGGTCTGTTATGGTGCAAATATAGGTTTTTCGAATTTTTTTCAACATTACAGGGCAGATATAGGTTTTTTGGGTTTTTTCTTTCAATTTATTCAGAGAGAGAGAGAGAGAGAGAGAGAGAGAGAGACCGTAACGGTCGTTACGGGGCCCGTAACAACCGTTATGATCCGTATCGTAAAGGTAACAATCAAAGGCATCACTCGATCAATCGAAGGAGCCATTTTTCTGCTTGTTTTTTTATCACTGGAACTCGTTTCCTTTATAAAGGGCATACGGCATTTGAGCATTTTCACAGGTTTTTGGTGCAATAGAAGCCTAGGTGATTCTCCACTCATATCCCTCATCCTAAGTGTCTAAACCAATGAGATCCTGGGTGTCCCGTATCCGTTACGATACGGCCGCATCGGCCGATACGTAACGATAACGGTCGACACTGTTACACGATACAGGGTCGAAACGGCCATTACGGAATTCTGTGACTGTAACGGCCGTTATGGGGCCATTACGCCCATTACGGGCCATAACGCCTGCTACGGCCCCGTAACAGCTATTACGGGCCAAAAAAAAAAAAAAAAACATACCTTTTTTTAATTTCTTTTCTTCTTCTCCTCCTCCTTCTTCTTCCTCTTCTTCTTCTTCACGCCCTGCTGCGGCTGCGGGCCTCCTCTTCCTTCTTCTTCTTCTTCTTCTTCTTCTTCCTCTCTCTCTCTCTCTCTCTCTCTCTCTCTCTCTCTCTCTCTCTCTCTTCTTTACCTCTTTAGATTTTCGGTTTCCCTCTCTCCCGTCTTTTTTGTCTGAAATCGGAAGCCCTCTCTCTCCCGTCTTTTTCGTCTGATATCGAAAGCCGATTGACTGGTGTACCACACACCAACTATAGCTATATAACTACTGTAGGTACGTGTCATGCTAAAACAAGCACTGACACTCCTCGAGCTCTGAGTTGTACGAACGGTTCAAAGGAGATCAAAGTTACGTGGGCTCCACAGTGATGTATTTGTTATATCTACACCGTTCATCTATTTTTAGATATTATTTTAGAGCATTAACCAAAAAATGAATCATATCCAAAGATCTTTTGGACCACACCAAAAATAGCAGCGGAGATCATGATTTTCATTGTTAAACAATTCGTAGGCCCACCATAACGTTTATTTTCCATCCAATCTGTTCATAAGGTCAAAAAGACCTGAATGAAGGGGAATAACAAATTTCATATTGATCTCAAACTTCTGTAATCCCAAAATGGGTTTCAATGGTAGACGTTCAATCCCCCACTGCTTTTTGCAATGTGGTCCACTTAATAATTAGATCTGTATTATTTTTAGTGTCATGCCTTAAGACGAGCTCATCAAATGAATGGACGGTTTAGATATAATACATACGTCATGATCAGACCCACAGGACTTATTGACGTTAATACAGGTACGTCATTGAGGTACACAACGTAATCCGCTTTCAAATAAATGTGTGTGGTAGGCTTTTGTACACGTGTTGCGTGGCCCTACCATGATGTATATATTTTATCCATGCCGTCCATCCATTTTGCCACATCATTTTAAGTCATGATCCAAAAAATTAGTAAGATCCAAATCTCAGGTGGACCACACCATAGGAAACAGTGGTTATAGAATGCTCACCATTAAAAATTTCTTAGGGTCCACTGTAATGTTTACTTTTCATCTAACCTGTTAATGGGGTCACATTGACGTTGATGAAGGGAAAACACACATGTCAGCTTGATTTAAAACTTTTGTAGCCCCAATAAATTTTTCATGGTGAACGTTTAATTATTATTGTTTCTTATGATGCAGTCCACCTGAGCTTTGGATCTGCCTCATTTTGGGGCTGATGCCCTAAAATTATTTGGAAAAATGGATGGACGGTGTGGATATAACACATTCATCACGGGTGGGGCCCAAAAAACTTTGACACTCGTGTGCTACACTTCACAATTCGGGTCCCGCCTAATTCGAGCCCTTAAAAAATTGTACACGAGACATGTATTAACTTAAAATTTACCAATTAAATTATGGACTGTAATTGCTAATTCACCATGCCAAAATCAAATTGTTTGAATAGTTTTAATTGTTAATTTGTAAACGCTTATTTTTTTAAATAGGGCCTTTTGATTTTTTTCATGATTCACTATCCAATAAATGTCCACCAATTCATAAGTAGGATAATGCCAATAAATTGCATGAATTTGAGAGTGATTTGGGGCATGAATTGGTCCTCCAAGTCAGCCCCAAATTGGCAACGCCATCTACCTGAATTTAATTCCATTTTTTTAAAGAACTATTGGGAGAAATGATATCAAATTGTTAAGTATATAAATTAGATATTTATAAAATTAAATATATGAATTTTGTAGTCAAATTCAAGTTATCTGGTTCATAAATTCATCAGACAGTCCAATACAACTCCTCACCAAAGAGTGGACCGTTACACCACCATAAACATGTTCCAATTTATAAATGAATGCATATTTGGAATGCTTAGAATATTCTAGATTTAATCCATATTTTTTAATATTTTTTTGGCAAAAAAAAAATTGCGCCGTTACGGGCCGTACGCCCCCGTATCGTCGTTACACCCCCGTATCCGTATCGGTTTCGGAGGGCACCGTTACACCAACCGATATCGATACGGGACACCTTGATGAGATCTAAGTAATTTTCTTCAGCTTTACCACTCTAATGAGGATTTCAACCTCCATTGTGAAGATGATCTTGATCTCCACTCTTTCAAGTGGCTGTCTCTGGGGAATAGAGATGATCGAAGGAGGGATCGGGTAGATATTAGACATTAAGCCTATAGGTATATCCTTATTTACACCTTCTGGAAAACCCATCTAGGTGAATTCCCTTTGGAAATCAACTATCCATTACTTGTAAGAGATTCCACCATCCTCTCATCACCTTGGTTACCTCATTGGAGCATCACATTCAAGGTGTTTGTTCGTCGAGCTGAGTCATCAGCATTAGCAAATGTAGGGAGCAATCGAGAAGCAGATTCAAGCACGAGAGAGCATTGAAGAAGCATCTCAAGAAGGTGTTACAAAAGGGGCTCAATCTGACAAGTAAGTTGTCATTTGTAGAGTCCATTCACACTCTTTCCTTGTGTAGGTTAAAGTGCAGAGTTTGTGACCCAAACTCGAATAGGTTCTTGTGTAGGACATAAGCCCTTGTGTAGGGCCAAATTCACTGGACACGGGTGCTTATGTGTTAGTCTCTATGGGAGCCTCCAACGAGAGTGTACGTAGGACCTTGGATTAGGACCATATTCACCGGACACGGGTATGTACGTGTTAGTCTCCATACGGAGCCTCCGATGGGAGTGTACGTAGGGCCTTGGATTAGGCACACATTGGTTGTTGGTTAACCGATAGAAAACCAACTAAAGTCTCTTGCGGTTGCAGGAGCCACCGACACAAGTAGAAACGTGTTCCTCCAACACGGGAGTGTACGTGTAAGTTAGTAGTTAGCCTAGAAGAAACCATTGTAAAGATTATGGGTGAACCTATTGAAAATTCCTAAGATAGTGAATACCAACACACTCGAGAAGAGTGCGTTCGCCGGGAGTGGAGTAGGGAAACCGAACCACTATATATGCTTGTGTTTGTGATTGTCATTTGAGCACATTTCTATTCATGCTTATGTGTTTGATTAGATAAATCATATGAATGCTTGAATTAGATTGTAAGCTAGGCACTGAACTTGTAAGCACACACAAGCTCACTATTCTTATAACTAGTGGCTTCATTATTATAACTTTTGTAGTCTATATGATTGAACTCACTTTGGCTTGGAAGCCTGACTGTTACTTTACCTTGTTAGTTTTGATTGGTAAACTATATTAATTAGGCAAAGAATTTTAAAGTGGTCCTATTCACCCCTCCTCTAGGTCTTAGTCGTAATTTTAAGCTCTGCCAAACTTCCGCACGCGTCGTGGTAGACAATCCACGCAATTCCAGTAATGAAAGGTGACATTATAAACTTCTTGTCTAAATTCCATAACAAAGGTCAGCTATCTCCAGAGATGGGTGCTTCCTTCATAACCATTATCCCGAAAGTGTCAAGATCCAAAACTTTGAGAGATTTCCACCCGATCAGTTTAATAAGAGGGCCCTATAAGATCTTAGATAAAGTCCCGGGAGCTCGGCTACGCAATTTCGCCAAGAATGTCATTTCTGACAGCCAAGCAGTTTTTATCCCCAGAAGACAAATTCTTAACAATGCGCCATTGCCCATGAATGCCTTGATTTCAGATATAAAGATGGCTTGAAAGGGGTGGTTTGCAAACTAGATATCGAAAAGGCTTATAACCACGTCGATTGGAATTTCCTTGACTACATGCTAATTCGGATGGGATGCAATTTGAAGTGGAGGCGTTAGATCCAAGAATGTGTTAGCTCAGCTCGCTTCTCATCAACGGCTCCCCTCACGACTTTTTCAAAAGTTCTAGAGGCCTTCGCCAAGGGGACCCTTTTTCTCCGTTTCTCTTTCTATTTTTGGTTGAGGCATTCGGTGTGATGTTGGGAAGGGCTCAAGCGGAGGGATTCTTCCGTGGCTTTTCACTTAGTAGATTATCCCAACTCGTTTCTCATCTTCAATTTGCGAACAATACTTTCATCTTTTGTGAAGCTTCCGCGGCCATGGTGGACAGGTTGAGAACCATTGTCAAATGTTTCGAGGTCGTGTTTTAAAGTTAATTTGCGTAAGGGCAAGCTAGTTAGGGTTAGGTTGGAGGCTCATGAAGTGAAGGACTTGACTGGGGTGTTTGCCTATGAGGTGGATTCTCTTCTGATGACGTTTGTGGCGCTACCATTGTGTATTGGTAAGCCGCCAAAGCGGCTTTGGGATAAGGTGATTGCAAGGGTGGAAAGGATGCTTTCTCATTGGAAAGGTCACTACCTCTCTATTCAGGGTCTCATCACTCTTATCAAGGCGGTTCTTTCAAGTCTCCCCCAATACTTCATGTCCCTCTTTAAATGCCTGACAAATGTTTTATCTAGGCTCGATAAGCTGAGAAGGGACTTCCTTTTGGCAAGGTGCAAAGGAGAAGAAGCGATTCCACCTCCTCAACCGAAAAGAGGTTTGTAAAGAATATGAAGAGGGTGGTGCAGCAATTAAGGATCTCAAGTCCATGAACATTGCGCTTTTGGGGAAGTGGTTTTGGTGCCTTGGGGAAGATGATGGGGTTTTATGAAAAAGGGTCCTGAAGAGCAAAAACAAGGGGTTGGGGGACTAGAGATTCAACGTTCTATAGAGCTTCTGCCTTATAGAAAGGAGTTTGCTCGGTCAAAGCAAGCTTCTTGCAAGGTGTGGGGTTTGTTGTAGGGAAATGCGAGAGAATCAAATATTGGGAAGATTTGTGGGCACAGGGTGTAACTCTGAAACGTGAGTTTCCTTATATTTACAGTCTTGCGCCGGACTCGTCAATGTTGGTGGCTAATTGTTTTTCTTGGATTGGTGGGGACATTGTTTGGGAACCCCCTTGTAGACGTCCTCTTCGGGATGAGGAGGTTGAAGCCTACGCGAATCTTTTGGAGCGTTTATAGGGAGTGGAGCCCGTTGTTAACAATCCAGATAAAATGGTGTGGAGATTTGAAAAGACCAGCTCCTTTTCGGTAAAATCCTTTTATTCTCTTCTTCGAAGTGCCAACTCTCAGGGAGATGTTTGGGTACCCAGTTCCTTAGGTCTTATGTCCCGCTCCTCCGAAGTTTCAAGCATTCGGGTGACTCGTGGGTAGGAAGAAAGTTCTTACGGTGGGCAATCTTCGCAAAAGGGGTATGGTGATCTCGAATGTATGCTCCTTGTGCATACAAAACGAAGAGTCGGTCGATCACCTCTTCCTGCATTGCCCTTGACTAAATGTGATATGCGCTGTGATATCTTCGAGCGCTTCCAAGTTAGGTGGTGCCACCCTGAATCAGTCGATCAATGGTTGGTAGCCTGGCATGGGGTCAGTCTTAGCTGCCAGAAGACTGCTCTTTGGAGATTATCTATTTTGGTGGTTTGGTGGCCAGTTGGGGAAGAAAGGAACGGAATGTGTTTTAATAACTCCTATAAGGCAGCAGCTTCTATCTCCTAAAGAATTAGATTTGTAGTTATAGAGTGGACTATTTTAGCTTCTAAGCTAAAGGGTGTAATATGGAGTGTCTGGGGCTGTAGCTGATTCATCGTCTCGGCGTCTCGCTTTGCTTTGCCTTGTTTTTCTTTTCTTCTGTTAATAAAATTCAGTTGCCTTCCAAAAAAAAAGTGAGTGGTGAATGAGGTGATTGCGTGCATCCGCAAGGATTAGTCTCGCCTTAAAAAGGAGCGGGGACACCCTGTTGTCATAAACAAAATAAAATTAAAATTAAAATTAAAAATGTGAGTGGGGAAAGATGGGAAGTGAGAGATATGAAGATGATTTGAAATAACAAGGGAGGGGGGAATTTATAGGTGCTTTGGGTTGTCTTTTTGTAGTTCCTTTGAAGTCTAGGGGTAAAAAGGGCTCTAAGGGCTGGGATTGGCTGCTGGAATGGGAGCATCACGTGGCGCAATGTGGATGGTTGGATAGAGTGGCCAAGGCGAAATTTTGGGCAAAAGTGATATCCAAAAAGCGTAGCATTAAGCATGGAAGGCAAGATGACATCTCAAATTATAGTTTTGAAGGAGAATAAACCCATCTACCAGTTACTGCATCCTAGCCTTCGAGAATTCCCAGCAGAGATGCGGAAACCTCCATCCCGCTGCGTTTCTACAGAGGATGAAGCACGGCGGAGTAAATGGAGTTGGAGAGGAGATGAAATGGAAGAAGGGGACTTTTCTTGAGAGAAATCCCTCTATGCGGTTATATGGAAGGCGAGAGTGAATATCATATGGTAGGTAGCATGATATGGAGACAGTCAAATGGTCATCTCCTCTTCTGGCGAAGGACGTCCGAATCCAGCGGTGGATTCGTATCCTCTTACAGGATTTTCGTCTGACAGCTGCTGCAGTCGCAGTCAGTAGAGAAAAAATTTTAAAAATAAAAAATAAAAAATAAAAAATAAAAATAAAGAAAAAAGAAGAAGCTTGTACTGCTAGAATCCAAATGCTGCTGTAATACATTAATTACGTTTTTCAATTGATTTTCCTTTGAAAATCTCGTATCCAAACAGGCCCTACGAGACAATAGCAAAAGAAGATTCTGCTATATAAAATAAAAATAAATAAATAAATATAATTCTCTTCAAAAACTCAAAAGAAAAGAAGAAGAAAAGAAAGTTAAGCTTTACCCAATTCGTCTACTTCAATGGAAGAACTGGATTGAGCAGAAGACGAATCCGATGAGCGCAGATGGTCATGGAATTCAATGGCTACAGGGCAGAAGCACAACTCCTTTCAAGGAAAAACCCAAAAGGCCAAAACAGAAGAAGATCGTAAGCACTCCAACCGCTTTGCGGACTTCCCAGGCAGAAGGAGAAAACTACCCGTGGGATATTATAACAAACACTGCTGAAATATGGGATATCGTACTCATGCACGCGTTCCACTGCACGCATACCTAAATCCAGCCGTCCAAATCATGGGATCCACTGTGGATGGGGTACAGCCAAAAGACTAATCTGATGTGGACATCAAACGGATTGGCTACTCCCTCTGCCACCAGCCAATGGCTGGTGGTCGGTTGTCCGTGGCCCCACCATGACGTATGTGTGTCATCCATGCCGTCCATATATTTTTATAGATCATTTTATAGTATGAGACCAAAAATGAGTTATATAACAATCTCAAAAGGACCACATTACATGAAACAGTGTTGAATGAACGTCAACCATTAAAGACTTTTTGGGCCATAAAATTTTTGGACCAAGATGATTATTGTTTTTTCCCTTCATCTGTGTCTTTATGACCTAATTAACAGATTGGATGTCAAATCAACAGTACATTGGGCCTTAGGAGGATATTAATGGTGGATATCCAATCACTATTGTTTTCCTATGGTGTGGTGCACCTGAGATTTATATCCCTCTATTCTTTGCGTCATGCCTTAAAATGATCTGTAAAAATGGATGAACGGAATGGATGAAACAAATACATCATAGTGGGGCCCACGCAGCACCGACCACCAGACACCGGGATCGTGGCAGGGGGAGTAGCCAATCCGTTTCCCCATTTTGATGGGCAGGTTAGGTACTACCGCTGACTGTTCCGAGCTCGGGACAGGCTTGGCTCCGAGGGTATGGCGTGATGTATGGATTCCATCCACACTGTCCATTCATTTTTCCAAATGACTATAGAATATGATACCAAAAATAAGAAACATCCAACTATCCAGGTGGACTACACATAAGGGATTAAACTCCTACCGTTGAAAAATATTAGGGGCCACGGAAGTTTTGGATTAAGATGACATTTGTTTGTTCACTTCATTCATGTGTATAAGACCATATCAACATGTTGGATGGCAAATAAATATTACGGTGGGCCTGAGAAGTTCCTTTGCACCTGTGGTGTGGCCCATTTGAGCCTTAGATCTCCCTTATTTTTGGGGGCTAATAAATTAAAATGAAAGGAAAAATTGATGAACGGTGTAGATAAAAGTCATACGTCATGGTGCAACTCCGTGGTCAATCAAGCCTCCGCCTGTCCCGCGCTCGGAACATACGGGGTAGTACCTCATCCGCACCCGCCGCCGGCGGTCTCTAGCGACGAACGGTCCGTTCTGTAGTGATGTATCTGTTTATCCACGCCATCCATGCCTTATCTCGTATCATTTTAAAGATACGTGCACAAAAATGAGGCAGATACAGCGCTAAGTGGACCACACCAAATAAGAAAATTGGTTGCATTAGATATTATTTGATTTTTCTTTTATCAGCGAAATGCCTGGCAAAAAGATCGTTACTACTTTTTAAGTGTTTTTGAAATTTGAAAAATCGTTAAATAATAATATTATTATTATAGTCTTAAATTTATGGACCCCACTTTGATGTGCATGATATATCCACACCGTCCATCTGTTTTATCATGAAATTTTAGAGCTTAAGTTAAAAAATGAGGCAGATCCAACACTCAAGTGGCCTATACTTTAGGAAACAATGGCCTTAAACGTCTACCACTAAAAGTTATTGCGTTCATTGAGGACCTCATTGATGTTTATTTTTCATCTAATCTGTTCACGCGAAGTCACAAAAACAGTTACAAGGGATAAACACAAATATAAGCTTCTTCCAAAACTTTCTGAGGGCCACACAATTTTTTTTCCAGTAAGCATCCAATATCTACCATTCCCTGCGGTGTGGTTCAATTGAGGTTTGGATCTGCCTGATTTTTGGGCCCATACCCTAAAATCAGATGCCATAAGGGGTGAACGGTGTGGATAAGCCACGTACCTCATATTGAGCCCCACATATATTTTGTACCTTTCCTTGGCGATCCGCGAAGACGAGCGCTGTCCCTCCTTGTACGAACGGTTTCAAAGTAGATCAAAGTAACATGGCCCCACAATGATGTATTTATTATATCTATACCGTTCAATCATTTGGCAAGATCATTATAGCACATGATCCCAAAAATGAGTCATATACAAAGCTTAAGTTGACCACACCACAAATAACAGTGGGAAAATGATTCTCACTGTTAAAATATTCATAGATCCACCGTAATATTTATTTTCCATCCAATGTGCTCATAAGGTCACCTGTATAAAGAGAAAAAACAAATATCATATTAATCCAAAACTTCTGTAACCCAAAAGAGTTTTATGGCAGACGTTCAATACCCCACCGCTCTTGGCAATGTGGTCCACTTGATCTTTTTGGATCTGTCTTATATTCCAAATCAAGCCTTGCGACGAGCTCGCCAAATGCGCGGACGGTTCGGATATAGTACATATCTCGTGATGGATCTGAGGCGTCAACACACCAGCCAAGGTCGGTGGTGTGTGGTATACTAGCCAATCCCCTTCCGTGAATCCACTCCATCCATCCATTTTATCAGATAATTTTATGGCTTGATCCAAAAAATAAAACACATACACAGCTCAAGTGGACCACACTAAAAAAGTGTAAATTAAAAGTCTACCGTCAAAAAAAAATTAGGGCCACAAAAGTTTTGGATCAAGCTTATATTTGTGTTTTCTCTTCACCTCTGTTCTGATCTTATGAACAGATTGAATAACAAATAAATATCATTGTGGGCCCTAAGATGGTTTTAACAGCGGAAATCATTATTCCCACATTTTCCCGTGGTATGGTCCAGCTTTAGATATGCTTCAATTTTGAATTCAGCTCCGGTATGGACGGCCACATACATTCAGTGTGTCAGTGGTAGAGTTTACTCGGTACGATAAAAGCATGCTGAGTAATTCACTACATAACCCGATTAGGCCAGCTAATGGCATGTTATGGGTCCCCTGGCACCTTGGGCCGTTAGGCACCGTGGATTTGGGAGATTTGATGGGATTTGGGGGTTTTCAATTCCCTAATATGTTTGGCACAAAGTGGGTTTTAAATTCAAGGTCGAAGTTAGGATTATATGTAAAATCTTTCCAACAATCGCATGTGTCACTAGGCTATTAATTTATTATGCACACGAGCCAATTGATAATATCTCAAAACAATTAGATTATCAATTGTATCATAAAAATACTTTCATAGGATGATTTATGATGTTTAAACATTGTCCATATAAATTAATAGTTAAAATATGTTGGTTAGTCACTTGGATGTCATTTTGTGCTTGTGGCCCATTTGAGACTTGAAATTTCATCACTTTGGTCCAAAGGGCTTATTACAACCATTGTATTAAACATTACATATATATACACACTAATTAGGTATATTAAAGTTGATTTATTAATTAAATTCAAACTCCTATAAATATATTATGCATAACTACTTTTGGATTTGAGGATTCTAAATCTAGGGTGCCAAAAACAATCGGAGGATTCTAATGCACGCAACCCTCTACCATATTGTGGATGCGCTAATTCCGCCCCGAGCCCAATGTGACGTTTAACCGCCCATGATCCTTGTATGGCACAACCCCGTTTTTCGTATAGTGCTTTTGGAGGCAAATTGCATGGCTATCCCAGATGAGTTGAGTTCTAGCAACGAGGACGTTGGTGACATCGTTGCCCAATGGCCGATCTGTAGAGATGATCGACTAGATCATGCTGAAAGATACTATCTAAGTAAGGCTAAACTTTCCAGTTTTAATAGCTTATTACGTATAAAAAACTTTCTCGATTGGTTAGCCGAAGTAGAGTGGTATTTTGATTGTATGAACATGCTGGAAGAAATAAAAGTGAAGTTGGTTGCGTATATATTAAAATCCGGTGTTTCTGCATAGTGGGAGCAATTATAACTCTTAGGTGCCCGACAGAACATGGCGCACATCCGATCATGGCCGCAAATGAGACACTTTTTTTTTTTATCATCATTCCCCCTAATAATTATGAGCAGGTGTTGTTCCAACAATACCAAAATTATCGACAAGGGAATCAGACTGTCATAGATTACACCAAAGAATTTCAACGGTTGGCAACGCGGAATGATTTGTCAAATACTGAATCACAAAATGTAGCATGGTTCATAGGCAGTTTACGACCTACAATTCAGGACCGAGTTCAGATGTGCCCGGTCAAGACCATGGATGGAGCGGTATAGTTGGCAAGTAGGGAAGAAGCGCATGTGGCAAGAGTCCTTACTCGGCCTTATACTTCGACTCGAGCCCCCATGACGGGTCCCACACAGGATTCGACGCTGGCCAAAGGAAAGGAACCAGTAGGAAGGCGTCCTCAACCTCCTACAACCACAAAACGTAATATAGGAAGTGGTCCATCTAGGCCTTAATGTGAAGCGGCCATAACAGTTGGTCCGAGTAGGATTCCAAATCTTTATGGTTGGCAAAGGCCGGACCATTGTTTTCATTTTGGCCAACTAGGTCACTATTCGAACACCTACCATCAACGCCCCACAATCCACTTAGCTATTAACAAAGGGGGCGCTAAAGGTGAAGCAGCGGAAGAAGACCCTAGATTTGATGAGAATGAACAAGCCATTGAAGGAGCTAGTGGCAAAGAATGGTTGATAGAGGATCATGATGAATCCTTGGTCGTGAGGTGATTATTATAAACTCCAAGGAAGGAGGTGCACCCGCAATGACATAATATATTCCGCATGCGGTGTACCATCAACGGCAATGTCTATCATGTAATCATAGATAAAGGAAATAGCGAGAATATTGTCTTGAAGGTAATGGTAGACAAGTCGTGGGTACCTACGACAAAATGTAATTCCCCTTACTCGAGTGGTTGGATAAAAAAGGTGAACGATACTAAGGTAACTGAACAATGCACTGTCTCATTTTCAATTGATAGGAATTAGAAGGATCAAGTGCCTTGCGATGTGCTCAACATGGAAGCATGTCATATGCTGCTCGGCCAGCCATGGCAATCGGACCATGATACGTCCCACCGATGACGAGACAATGTCTACGTCTTCGTCAAGGACGGTTGTAAGATGATCATTGCCCCTATAGCACCAAAGAACTACCCCGTAGCTTTTAAAGTGGAGGGGAGCTCCCTCCTGACCATTGGGGATTCCATGGAAGAATCAAAGGAAACCAGTGAGATGTACTGTAATGCTCCGATTTTCGTAACCCAAGTTTAGTACTTGTTTTTCGAAAACCCGAGTGTTAACCTTTAACGATAGCCCAAATTTCACGTGTGTGTGTGTATGTGTGTGTGTGTGTGTGTATATATATATATATATATATATATATATATATATATATATATATATATATATATATTTTAAATTCTTTTCTTTTTTCAGAGTGAGCATTACAATGGAAGAGAAACAAATCAGCATAAAGAAAAGTTTGCATACATATTTAGAATATGTGAGCGACTGCCTATAGAGTTTACACAAACCAATGTCTCAATGCTAAAAAATACATGAAGGAAACAATTTAAAAAATGAAACAGAATAAAATGCAGCTAGAGTTGAGCTGCAAGGTCATGTAACTTTTCTTGGGCAGATACAACCATACATCCCTGATATTTGTATCATGCTCCTCATTAATCTAAACATGAGTATCATTTAAATCACTTGCAATACCAGTACGATTATATATCCAAAGAATGAGTGGCTAGCTTAGTGTGAATTCCCTTCAAGATTACACACCATTATTTTAGTTAAGATAGTTTAAATAAGAAAACATACAAAACAATCCACAATGCAATCTTATTTAAATGCATGGATGTGTGAATGCACATCAGCCTGGCGATGCTCATCCGACTGGATTTTGGGCAAAATTTATGAGTGGGGCGAACCCACATGCAACCTTAAAGTGGTTAGTCACTAGCGAAAGTAGAACAAGTACGTGTTCAAATGATAAGATCACACAAAGTTGGACTTTCGAACAGTACACTAGTCTTTCCAACAGTCAACCAGGCATCCGATAGTACCCACGTGCCATGAAATGCATGATTAGCCCAACCATTATTAGTCCAATTGCAAGTAGCCATTTTTTGGAAAGCTCAAAGGTCACTATGGGGGACCTTGTCACCCAGTATAGGCCGATAGCTCGTGCATAGTATCTCATACCACCATCCTCGGCTCATAGGACTCCAACACTAAGATGTTTAATGGTAACCTCCTCAACTAGTGGCCAATTATAATTCAACAGTGTAGGACTTACCATCGCGAGGTTATACGAAAATAATCCATCAAAGCCACATATGGCGAATATTCCATTAAAGCCACAGAGAGCAAATATTCAATCAAAGTCACAAAGGGTGAATAGTCAATCAAAGCCACAAAGGACAAATAGTCAATTCAATGATGCAACAAAAATGGATTATTCCCAAAAGCCATATAGGTGCAAATGATATACAAGATAGCATGTCCATGATAAAATTCCATTTAATCCCATATATAAAATGGCCACTAGTTCGAGCATCCATTATAATCACAATCAATTAAGTTACATCCAAAATCTGGATTTAGATATATAAGTGAAGTTTTCCACTAATTGATATAGCAATTTAAATTTTATATACAATCCACAAGTATGAGAAGATATTCAAGAGTAACATGTAAGTGTTTATACCAAATAAATGTTGAGCATATGATTTGAGGATCAATTCCAATAACTAATACAAGTAATCATGAAATAAAAATATCAATTATCAATCAAAATTAAAAGGGAAACTATCACTTAAACTAACATGAAAGCAGAAAGCCCAAGGGGAAAGGTCATCACCTTACGAGTCAAATCGCCTACCAATGTTGCTAGGAAATGCATGCGGCCTTAGAGTAAAATCCTGCCACGAATTATGAATTTGTACGATTAGATCAAAGTTCTACAAACTATTAGATTTAGGGTTTCATCCTAGAGTTTAATTCTGGACACATTGTTAATAATATGGGTAATTACAAAATAATTATTAACATTAATGAGATAATTAATATCAGCTATCATGGTAATAATAATCATTACGATGGTAGTAAATAGTATAATCTACTGTTAATGATAATATTTTAGAGTGATCAATAAAATACTAATATATAAAAATTATAATTTTGTTTGTAATAACTAATATTAGCATAAGTAGTATACTAATGGCTAATCATAATAATTATAGTAATAACAATTAATGGTAAATTAAAACAATCTAATTTAAAGAGAAACGTTGACTCACATTAGTTGACTTGGTACCTCGACTTGGCTGATCTTGGCTGAACTCAGTTGAACTTGCCGGGTCATCATACCATTGCCACTCATTCTTCTTCCTTATTTCAATAGAAACATGTCCAGCAGGTTGCTAAACCAGAGCCAACTCAACCTAAACCAGAACATGGCTCACCACACTTAACTCAGCCCGGCACCTGAGTTGACTCAGCTCAACACAACTGCCAACCTTACTCTCTCTCATTTTATTCCTCTCTTACATCTTCCTTCTATATTTCTTTTAACCCGATCCATGTCCAACAGGGTGGCTGGATTAGACCAAACCCACTTGACTCAACCTAACTCGACTAGGTGAAGACGAGCCAAGTCAGCGAGTCAACGACTCAAATGACACACTCTCTCACTCTCTCACTCTGATTTCTCCTCTTCCCTTTTCCTATACTCTCTCTCCCTCTCTCCCTCTCTCTCTCTCTCTATGGGCGTCCAAGAGTTTAGACTCAGCCCCGACTCGTCCAACTCAGACAGAACTCGGTCCAGATTCGGTGTGGCAAACCAACACGCACACACTCTCTCTCCCCCCCCTTTCCTCTTTCTTCTTCTCCTTCCTACTTTCTTCTTTTTCTTCTTTACTCCTTTGGAATTCAGTAAGGCCTCTAGCTCGAACCAGACCAGCAACTCACTCGACTCATGAGTCACAACCCACTGACAGTTGAACCCGAGTGCCAACAAAAGTCGGAGAGATGGACTGCGTCTTGCTCGCTTAAAGCCCCACCCCCCTCCCCCGCATAAAATCATTCACTAGAACGCCTAAGTCAAGTATGGACTCAGTCCAGAGACATCATATTCGAACCGAGACTAGGCCTGACTCGAGTGGGAGTGAGACATTAAACAACGAGCAACAACCCACCCTCCTTATTTCTTTCTCCTTCGCCCTCTCTTCCTTCTTCCTTTTCTTCTCTTTCTTTCTTCTCTAGAGACATCCAACAGTGAGTCTGGATGTAACTAGGTTCAATGATGATCACTTATTGATGAAAATGGTGATGCCCATTAATGGAAAAGCCTCAATCGATGCTTCTTTCTTCATACTTTTTCTTCTAAATTGCTTAGAGTGATGGATAAGAGCTCAAAGAATGATTAGATTGAAGCTACAAGGAGGTTTTTTCGATGGGTTCGAAGCTAAGAGCTTTTCGCCGATTCTCACTCACCTTGCAAGGAACGGGATTTGCTTCGTTCGAATAGGGAGTCTAGGGTTTTCTAAGGTTCGTTGGAGGAGGTTTGGGTGCTCTGGATTGCTTGGGATTCGAACAAGTGGCTATTATACATTTTAGGGTAGAAAATCTTTAATAGAAGAGATTCTTTTCTGTTTCTTTGCTAGGAAAGCCCTAAGCCTGTTTGGTTTTCCAATTACCACGGTAGTTGGCTGTAAAGACATCATAATTACTTTTCACATGTATTAGCAATGATTAGAGCAATACCGGTATTCTGCTTTCCCATGCTTGTTTTTTGGAATTTTTTGGGTGTAATAGATGGTAATTCAGTAGTCGCATGTTTGGGTAGACAGTGTAGTAGTCACGTCAATCCGTTTTTGCTTTATGGTGTCCGCCATTTCAACTATACAACAACTGCAATCAGCTGTTTGATTTTTACAGCAGTGCTAAATATATAACGTGCCCCTCTCAGCACATCGGTGGACTCTGGTCAATGACCAGTGGGACCCAATCTTTCTCCACATATTTCCTCAATGTCATTGATCCAATCGTACCAATCACTTGGTATGATGTAATAGTCAGTGGGGATCTTCTTTTGGTATTAACGCAAGATAATATCATAGGGAAATCTTCTAGGCATGTTGTTTGGTCCACAACATATTTGGAAATGCTTCAATTTTGGATATAGCACAATGTGGTGGATCACATGATGATCTTTCTGGCATGTTGTCTGGTCCATAACATATATCGAAATGCACCAAAACGTATTTCAGCACTATGTGGTGGACCTGTTTTAAACAGACGTGTCTCATGTTGATATATCAACAACTGAAGCTAGATGACCACTAACAGTAGAATAAAAGCAGCAACATAGGAGCTTACTTGTTCTCCATAATATTGCATTCAACCAAAGAATCAACCCGTGATGTAAATGGGCCTTCCATAGAGATAGTACACTATGATGTAGGTTACATGTAGGATTAATAACGCTGTCTAGTAGATGTTGTAATATAAGTAAGCTTGAAATAGAGAAATAATATGGTTTACCTGAAGGAGCCATACAAATGTAATCCAACAGGCCCTAAATGTCAGTTATATTTATAGTCTACCATCTACACAGACAAACATGGAGTGAAGCATATCAGGGTTAACCAGGCAAATCAAAGTCCAAAATCATGTCCAAAACAATCCTTTAAAATTTTACATACATAAACCTACTTAAATGACCACTGTATCCAGCCATCCTTAGCACCAAGACATGAGTTGAATGGTGAGGATTAGAACCAAGCAAGCGAAGATTATCCTAATTAGAGCCGAAAGTGAATGCGTTGTTTCTTCATCACTTTTCTCCTGTATGCAGTTCCCATTACTGGATGGACAGTAATAGGATGGCGCAAGGGAAGTCAGTAGAGGGTTCATGCAATTGGCAACGTAACGCCGTTCATGCGTCGACCCTCGGCTGTCATGATCGTCTTGCTTTTCCCATATAGGTGCATTTGTAAGCTCTAAACTCTCGCAATAAGCTGTCCATTGGAAAAATGCCGCTGATGCAGATTGTATCAACGGAAGTGGGCCATCGAATATCCCTCTACCTGTTCCCGGCACTCCTCCCAGGTATAGTAGATCCCGGGACGACGTCTATTGAATACAACATATATCTTTTTAGCCATATGCACATAAGGAAATATCTTTGTACAACGTCATAAATATTGTAGGAATAATGGAACATACCAATATAAAAATCACAACCCGTATCCATTTACAGCAGATAATACCTGATATAACGATGAAGATCACATCATACTTGATGTTGTGACTATATAAACCTGCGTAGTTAGTATGTACCTTATGCAGATATAAGTAGCATAGTCATAAATAATCTCAAATTTATGTCTAAAATAAAAACAGGTAATGCGGGTTAAAAGGCAACGAGGATTAAGCATTAAATACAGGCCCGAATCCAAAAATACAGTTATCATCCAAAAATACCCACAGTAATCGAATTGCTAGTCAACACAATTAGCAGTATAGCAAATCATAAATAGTCATGTCCAAAAAATCACTGGCTGTCCAACCAAAGCTAACATAAACCCATCGACCAGGTGGAGGGTACTGCGATCAGTCAGACGATTGATCTAGTGAAAGCAACATCAGCACAAAGTCCAACCTCCTATGCTCTGGTAGAGAAAGGAATAAGGCAGATTGTTGTTCATCTTTGGATAATATCTTTGTTGTGTGCAGAATCTCATGACCAGTCAGCCCCTCAATTTGCTCCAGGGCTGGTACGATCTGCGACATATGTACATAGTCCTTTCCTTGGTGTATGGTTATAGCCTATGACTTGACAACTTCAGTAAC
This sequence comes from Magnolia officinalis, assembly GCA_021015155.1. Classification (NCBI taxonomy): domain Eukaryota; kingdom Viridiplantae; phylum Streptophyta; class Magnoliopsida; order Magnoliales; family Magnoliaceae; genus Magnolia; species Magnolia officinalis. Next base: position 60,529,869 of record JAJHSJ010000012.1, read on the forward strand.
TTCACTCATGCCTTTGCCTATGATGTCACAAGGGCGATCCATTCTTACTCTCTTCCTTGAATTGGATGTGCTGCATGTGTTCGTCGAGTTGTTCCTGTTTACATTCGGACTATGGTTTACAGTATGAGCACCGTCACGACTCTGAATGTTAGGTGCACTGTCCCCTACATTGTCACTTGATAACACGAGTGTATCGTCATTCAGATCAACTGAAGTTGTCAGTAAAATGTCAGGATACCTAGACCTTCTCGAACGCACAGTATTCTGCATGTTTCCTGTTGAAACACGCAATCTAGTAGCTCGGTCATTTCCAAATATGTACATTAGGTCGTCGTACCTTCGCACCGCTTTCCCCCGAACATGTTGTGCATAAGGATGTAACTATTGACATATAAAAAAGAAGTAAAATCAGTATTAGTAAACAAACATAATATGATATGTACAAGCATTAAAGGAAATATTTTCCTGATGTTACAAAAGAGTTAATAAGTCGATATTACTCTCACCCTTATGTAATCCTCCCAAGCATCATCCAGAGCGACCAGTAGCTTCTTGTCATCATATCAACCAAACCCACTGGCGTTGAGGGTGTCCAGAACCTCGAAGTACAACCTCTTCAACATGCGGAGGCGATTCCCAACATGTTTCTCCTGAACTGATATCCCTAATGCAGTTCTCACAGTCTCCACGACCGTTTTGTATGTTTCCTTCTTAAATCCATTAGCACTCTTACAGCCATTTGCGACAACATCCATCAACGTATCTATAAGGCAGTCATCCATGTCATCGGTCCAACGCATTATACCACCAAAGGATCCATTTTCATCAAGTGATTTTACTTTATATTTTCTAGGTGTCCTTCGTGGTATAACACACGCTCTTGACCGGTTTGTTTTGTTGGGGTTGATTGGTTGTCTCGCTTGTTTGGTGACATTTTTCTGTCACTAACTTCAATTATCTACAAATAGTGAAATGATCATATTTAATAAACAATACAACCATATATACAAGTCATATATGATATTATGATAATAAAGTTGAATGAACACGAATTATCTTTTTTCAAACATACAAAATGATGGTATGCTAAAAACACATGCCTTGTGAGGATATGGAGTACAATCCCCTGAGAGTATTACCTACTTCAAGATGACAGTTATAATGTGGATATTCAAACACTACGATTCATAGGATTAGATTCATTCCACATTCTCGAAGCAATATTGTCTTAATATGTTGCCCATTCGTCCTTCTCACGTTGTGTGACATTAGTCTCACACGGTGATAGATCAATGCTCTCCGTTACATCTGTCGATGTAACTTCATCTTCAATCAAACCTCTCCTTCAAATAAACGGATAAAGTTGTGTAACATGCAACATGCGATCACTATCTTCACTTGTGTTAGAAGGTTGTATGGTGCGGCATATTGGACGATTAGAAAGCGAGCTTTCAATACTTCAAAAATTCAATCTATAACGTTTCATAATTGAGCATGTCGGTAGTTGAAAAGTTCTTTCTTGTTTAAAGGATTGCGGCACGTGCGGTATTCATTGAAGTGGTATCGTACACCGTGATAAGGAGCCATAAACCTAGGAGAATGAGCGTAACCAGCGTCAACTACGTAGTACTTACCTATAATTAATTGCGAGTAATTATCAATATAATTTCATAAGAAATCATATTGTCAAGATGTTCGATAATATAGATTTACACAAGTACCCTCGGGGATTGTTAAGCGATCAGTGGAATATGTTAATGCACTCTGTAAGACACATGCATTAGAGGCAGATCTCTCCCAACCGAAGCACATATACAAACTTTATATCAAATGTACATGTGCATTACGTTCTAAGAGAGGACTCCTTTTCTAGTACGGTAGGTTGCATTTTCCAATTCAGGCACATAGGCGGGTACGTGGGTCCCATCAATTGCACCAATGCAGTCCTAAGTTCAACATGATTTATTAGAAAAAAATATATAATATTTGTATGACAAGACTGGATGTTGCATGATATGCTTAAAATTGAGCATACCTGAAAGTACGAGCTCCAATTGGGATTTGCTAGGATCTCGATTGGTATTTCTGCGCTTGGGAGTTTCACAAACTTCGGATATAGTTCGACAATAGCGTCCACAACTTTAGTAAAATATCGGCTTACAGTTTCTCCATACCTTATAAACCGATGATCGATGACATGGTTTCAACATTATGCCCCACTGTATAAAGGAACATGACAAGTTGTTCCTCCATACATACATGTTTCCCATCTGGAAGGAGATTTCTATCCCTGAGATACGAGCATAGGTTGAAGAAGGTGGCCTTGTTCATTTTGAGTTCTGCTACGCACTCATTGTCACCCGCTCTAATTATCCCATTTATTATCTTCCTTCTTTCAATGTCCCCAAATCTTGAGGGTGTTTTAAATAAAATATTACTGTAATATTCCCCGACTGCAATTGTTGTAGTTGCCGCAGCAAGTGTAGCTACAAAAGCAGTCATTTCCTCTTCCGTCCATCCTTGTCCCTCCATGTACTGATTTTTTCTTGTACAACACAGCGAACGAAACTGAGTCAGCATCCACTATATGAATAACATACATCAGTTCCATAAATCTGGATGTATCATTTCAACTGTTCTTCGAAATATATTTACTTGGCCAAAGTATGTTTCAATTTACAAATCCCCTTTGTAACACTATGTTGCTGTCAAATAGTTCATTTTGAAACAGGAAGTCCCATAGAGTCTATCAATTCAGGAGATATGAAGGTGTCTTCTTTACTAATTATTAAGTCAATTGTAATTTTCACAGTGATAAGTCAACCATCAAACATCACAGCTGCGTTAGTAGAATAAAATGCCTTACGATGGTTGAATCTGGAGACTCGAATATGGGGCAGAAACATTTTGTGATTAGGCTCATATGTAAAATAAGTCCATTTAATTCAGAAACAATAAATTAAAATTGATAAAAATCTGATCTACAAACGACCTCAATACTAAATGCTAGAATAAATGGTAATAAAAAAAAAACAGAGAGAATGGCGAAACCATCTACTATATTCACCACCACAACAGACACTCAATGAGAAGATATTGTATGATGATGGTCCTTCCAATTTCACCTTTGGTTTTCTGACAACCATATATAAACACCCATCTCCTAAACTGATTCACCACATTATAATTCGAATCATTCACTCAACCAAACGACAGGTACGACCCACTTGGAGTTGAACACATCTCAGAGTTTCAAGCTAATTGGAGGATGGAAAACTACACTGGCCTCTCAGCAAAATCGTCTCCCATTCTACCCCTGTTCAGCAAGTAGGCCCCACTCTGTGTACTACATGGTCTTAAAAAAGACTGCTACAACTAGAAGGAATTCACCAACACTGAGCAAATATGTATGTGTATATGCTCGTTGCCCAGTATACAACTGGTGGCGCCAACCTGATGAATGACGTAGATGTAGCACCCACATGCGGCACGAATGGGGAGAGTAGGATTCGATTTCGAACAGTCACTGGGTGTCCCATGGGGTTTTTGGTACGCCAACAACATGCAAGGATTGAAGATTGAATATCAATGAGATGGGCCACACATGTCTCACTAAACATCCAATGTCATCAGATGGGTTTTAAATGTCCGACCTCATCGCAATAAGATTACGAATAGCAGTCCTTTTTTCAATTAGCGTCCCAGATGAAGCCATTTTTTTGGTGTTTAAACATACAAAGGGATATGAATGCCTACCTATCGAGGAGTATGCACAGAAGATGTGGAAGATGTCCGGATCTGAAGGCCGAGCAATCTGCTGCAGGAAGGAAGAAATAGATACCAAAATCAGGTACTATATTGCCAATGCATGCAATACAGGGGTTTGCAATAACATGCAAGGCTTGAATATTGCAGGACATGCAAGGAGTGAAAAATGTAGTAACATGTAAGGCCCGAAAAATGCAATAACACGCACCATGGAAATATTGCATTATTTGGAAAACTTGAAAAGCGTCGGGGAAGAAGATGGTTCGATTTCCCGTATAGGAGCGAAACGTCCCTTGGAAGCTACTTGTTTTCGATGGGATGTGCTGCGGAAGCGTCCGATGACCTCCGGCCAGACCTTCTCCGAAGTCGTGACTTGTGAACCATGGAAAAACAGAGAAAGAAGGCGTGACGGAAGGGATTTCTAGAAACCAGTCATCTGTGAGAATGAGAGGGCAATCAACAGGTGTTGTCTTCTTACCTTATTGGAGTGAGAATTCTTGAAAAGTCAGATCAGCTCCTCCGTGTCGAGGACGACTGAGAAGCCATTTTTGGTTTAAAAAGGGTTTACTGAGTCACACGGTCGCCCTACAATGCTCCTGCAGACCACAGTGTATACGGTTGACAGGTCTGCTGGAGATGGAAATCATCTCGATTACTTATAGCGAGTTGCCATATCAGGCGGCTACTTTACATCCTTATACCACCATTTTTAGTCGCCTGTATTTACGGCTTAAACCAAACGTGCGTCAGAAGTCATCATAACTTCTTTACTTCCCAATGTTGGTATATCAGAAAACCAAACATGCCCTAAATTGAAGGGCTAGGATATGTTTTAAATGGAAAGTTAGGATAGAGGGAGAGACACGCGGATCTCCAGCTTAGCAAGGAGAAGCGAAGATTTCTATTTTCAGAAATTTTCAACCTCACGCAACTCCATTTTCACATGTTGTTGTGCACATACAAATGTGCATGAACTTGCGCGGAAAGCATTGTCTTGGTTGATTTTGCATGTCGAACACGATGGATGGTCCAGATCATGCAAGTGGACCCTGATTTGTTGGCCACGATCAAAACTATAGATGGCTATCCATTTGCTGGCAGAAAACATGAAAGGAAGAAGGAGATTTTCTCCTTCGGAATCAGGTCAAAGCTGGTTTGACCTAGATCCGGTTCGATGGGCCTCGGTTGCGCATGGGCTGTGCACATGCACCGACTAAAGTAGGGTCCACTATGATGCTTAGTGAAATCCACTCCATTCATCAAATTTTCTGGTCCCATTAGGGCATAGTGTGAAGAGTGGAGAAGATCAGGTGGGCCACACCAAGTGAATTTTGAGCTTTGTATCAATTCTTAACAATTCAACGGTCTGATTAGTCTTCAATTAATCCATAATGATGTTAGGAGTTCCGGTAATAAATTCAAGTGTTCATATATTGTTACTTTGCATCCAGATGATCCGAATTAGGGTGACATAGTGTTGGATCACATAAATGTAAGTTATGGGTCCGATGAATGGTAGATTTGGCGAATTGGGTCCCAAATTTAAGATGATTTAAGGTCAGGGCCTTCCATGGTTTACATTGAACGATTTTAATGGTTTTTAGGGCGGTCTAATTGTAACATAATGGTTGATTTTTAAGTTTGATTGTATGAGTGATCTTATCTTATGGTTATGATGAAGATTGTTTATGTCGATTTAGGATAAAAATCGAGAGATTGGTTTATCTTTGTACCTGTATCGATTTGGGGTACATGCCTCAACAGCTAGGTTTAAATCGCAGGTTGAATGACCATTGATGATGTATTCTTATGTTGATAAGTCAATGGTTAATTAAGGGTAGATTGATCTCGAACTGGAAGGTTAAGACAGGTGAATCGTGAGTGATCAAGCAATGTGTAAGTTATAGGTGGCATGTATTCTCACACGTGTTCATGCTAAATTTGATTTAAATGGTAACACTCGAGTACTGAAAAGTACGAGGTGTTACATGTACGTCTTGGTGGTAAAGTGTGAAGAATTAGAGGCCTTAAACATTCCTCCAAGTTTAAGATCGTTACTGAATGAATTTAAAGAAATCTAGCCCGAAAAGTTACCCGATGGATTGCCCCCATGTAGGACATCCAATATCACATAGACCTCGTCCTAGGGTTGGCTTGCCCAACCGCCCTCATTATTGGATGAGTCTGAAAGAGTGTGAAATACTTCAGGGGTAAGTGAAGGAATTGATTCATAAGGGTGTTCTGAGAGAGAGAGAGAGAGAGAGAGAGAGAGAGAGAGAGAGAGCATGAGCCCATGCTCCCTGCCAGCATTATTAGTGTCGAAGAAAGATGGGAGCTGGCGCATGTGTGTCGATAGCCTGGTAATTAACAAGATTACCATCAAATACCAATTTCTGATACCGTGGTTAGACGACATGATATTATAGAAGGTGCCAATGTATTTTCTAAACTAGATATGAGGAGCAGGTACTAGATTCATATCCGGCCCGATGATGAATGAAAAATGACATTCAAGACCAAGAAAGGGTGTTTGAGTGGCTGGTCATGCCCTTTGGTCTATCAAACGTACCGAGCACTTTTATATGTCTAATGAATCAAGTGTTGAAGCCATTCATTAGCTGGTTTGTTGTAGTATATTTTGATGATATCATGATATATAGTCAGGATGAATCAGAGCACATGAAACATCTCAGGTAGGTGCTACGGGTCCTGACAGTTAACAATTTGTACCTCAACTTGAAGAGGTGTAGTCTTTTAATGGACAACTTATTGTTCTTAGGATTTGTTATGACGTTCATGGGCATTCATGTGGACGATGAAAAGGTATGAGCCATCAGGGAATGGCCAATTCCGACAATCAAGTGAGGAGTTTTCACGAATTAGCAACATTCTATTGTCAATTCATATGGAATTTCAGCACTATAGTTGCACCCATTATAGATTGCATGAAAAAAGGGCCGTTTCAGTGGACCGATGAGGCTGAAAAGAGCTTTGCTGAAATTAAGCATCGATTATCCACTAAACCGGTCTTGGTTCTTCCCAGTTTCGACAAGCTATTTGAAATTGAGTGTGACGCCTCATATGTTAAAATCGGAGGAGTCTTATCACAGGAAGGCAGGCTAGTAGCCTTTTACATCGAGAAGCTCAGTGAAGCCCGAAAGAAATGGCCAACATATAGCTTGAGATGTATGCAGTGGTTTAAGTGTTGCATCATTGGCGACATTATTTGATTTAGAGAGAGTTTTTATCTCTACATTGATCATCAAGCCATAGAGTTTATTGATAGTTAAGTTATCGTGAACTGTGTGAATGCTAGATGGGTTGCATTTTTGCAAGAATTCACGTTCATTCTAAAGCACAAGTTAGGGTAGCAGAATAAGGTGGTTGATGTATTTAACCGTTGTGCATCACTACTAGTTACAATAAGAAATGGGGTGGTCATCATCGACTGTCTCAAGGAGATGTATGCTGAGGATGAGAACCTCAAAGATGTATGTATGAGGTACCAAGATGGTCATCCAAATGACCTACATATGCAAGTGTGAGAATATTGTATATATGGGTTATCATTAGTTGTAATATACTATATATAAAGAAGCTTTAAATAAGCTTCCTTTTATAGTGGTTATTTAAACCCTCCTTTGGGTTGAAGCAATACAGAAAAGATCTCCAAATTTTAAGATTAATATGGTATCAGAGCCATAACCCTAGCTTAATCCTAGTCATCGATCCCCCTTCCATGCTTGCCTTTTCATTGCTGCATCATCAGATTTGTTGCAATCTAATACACGCCTTCTCCATCGATCAACCATGTTGCGCTGCTCCTGATCGCACTACTCTTGATCGCATCTTTGATCTTCGTTGTTGTGTTGCTCCTGATCGCATCTTCGATCTCTGTTATTGCACTGCTCCTGTTGCAATCCGATACACACCTTCCTAGTCATTGATCCCCCTTCCATGCCATTCATTGTCGTTGTTGCTGCATCTATCTTCCCTTTTGAAATCGTTGGAGGACTGCTTCAGACGCTAGAGTATTGTCGTCGCTGCATCTATCTTCCCTTTTGAAATCGCGGTCGCATAATCGGTCAGCGGCTCTTTTAACAATAAATCGAATTAGAGTTTTCATCCTTGTTGTTGTTGGTAATCGCGATTCGGATGAGAATAGACGTGAAAGAGATGAACGACAGTTGGGATTGTTGCCCTGTTGTTGCCCTGTAATACATTGTCCAGCACAGATCTCTGTTGTTCCAGCATTGTGTTGCATCTGTCATTGCCTACTCAGCCCTTTCAACACCCATCTTTGTTGTTCCAGCAAATTTTGATTGATCTGTCAGTTGAACACCAGATCTTGCTGCACCCACAACTCGAGATCCAATGCTCCTCTATTGATTCTGGCGGCACATACCTTCTACACGACTGGCCATCTCTTGCTCGCCACCTTTGTCTTCACATATGGATCCATCGATCTGTTGAATTATTTGAACCCATCAAGTCGATTATTCTCTATCGACAACAACGTCTCTACCTCTGCTTGTCAGATCCGGTCATGCTCGCCCATAAATTAGTGGTACATTTCTTCTTTGTAGTTTTCTCTTTCCTATGACATCCATGAATCCCTCCAATAAGATTGAAACTATCCATGTTAGGTTGGATGGGAAGAATTTTTTCCTGTGGTAGTTTCAATTTAAGCATTTTTTAGCATGAAAGAGCCTTTACGGCTATATAGATGGTTCTATGGGCAAACCAAATGATGAAAAGGAACTCCTATATTGGACCACAAATAATTTGAAGGTGGTAACATGGATCCTTAACAATGTTGAGAGCAACATTACAATTAACCCCACGTCATTCGAGACTGCATCCGAAATATGGGCTGACTTGAAAATGTGTAATCAACAATCAAATCATGTCCGTCGTTATCAAGTAGAGTATGAGTTATCAAAATTAGAACAAGGAGCTCTGAGTATATAAGATTTCTATTCTAAACTTACCTTCCTTTGGCATGAGATTCAACTTATAGATCCAGTTATTCGCATTGTGGCGGTAGAGACAGTAAAGACACTTCACGACACAAGTAGATTGATATAATTTCTATATAAACTCCGTCCGGAGTTTGAACCAACCTGAGTTGCTTTGATGAACCGGCCTCAACTTCCATCTCTTGAGGAAGCTCTATCTGATTTAATGGTAGAAGAGACACGTTTGAAAACCCTTGCTTCCATGAGAGAGGTTATTGATGCTGCCTTCATTACTCGTAATTTTTCAGGAAAGTCACAAGACATGTCAAAAGTTAAATGTTTCAAGTGTAATTGATTTGGTTATGTGGCTACTCGTTGTCCCAACAAGAAAGCAAATTTGAAATCCTCTGGACCAAGTACTTTATTTTGTTGATACTACAAACAAGAAGGACATGATATAGCCAATTGCCCGACTCGCCCTCTGTTCACACCCCAAGTATAAGGTTGTGATGTAGCAATAATCTTGGTAAGTCCGAGGTCGAATCCACAGGGACTGAACCTTGTACGTAATCTGAAAGCAACCATAATTAGAACTAAAAGAAGATGAAATTTAAATCAAGTGAATATGAGGGAATAATGGTGAAATATTACTCTAAAACTTGTAGAATTCAAAGGTGAGAAACTAGGGATTCAGAGGATCCACTTGTAGAGATTAGGGAGATCTACGCTTGATTTATGAACTCAACTGGACTTCGAGTCTCATCCTTATCCACTTGGAAGATATATCATTAAAACTCAATCTGAACTTCCTTTGATCTAGTTTTCAAAGAGATGAGAGGTATGATAATTAGAGTGGATTCCATCACAAAACCATGCCCACGAGACAAAGTAAACAACAAAATTAAACCAATCCATAATCAATCTGAGAGATGTATGAATGTTAGGAAGGATTTCATCATCCAACCATGTCCAAGGGGCAATGGTGAACAACAGGGCTTCCTAACTTCACAATCAAAATAATGAAAAGGAAATACTTAAAGCCATTGCAGATCTATTATAATTTCAGTCACAATAAACCATTAAAAACTAGAGGCATTCCTTATATTCAAACTAGAATCAACATCAGTGCAGTCTAAATATGAATCAAAGTCGTAGAATCCTTCGCATCATGCTACAAGCTTCACCTCTTAGCCCTAGCTAAGAGGTTTAGCCTGACATGATTAGGCTAACTCTCCAAAAAATCATAAGAAACAAACAGTAAAACAAGAAAATTAGAAACTCTCTCTCTCTTTCTCTCTCTTCCAGACGTCCAAGGATTGGATGATCCTTCCTTCTCTTCTCCTCTTCTTTATATAAAACCAAAGGAGTCGGTTGGGCAGTGGAGAGCTTTCACGCACTGCTGAAGTTGGTGGAAGTCTTTGCAATGAAAAGCAGTTTGCGTAGGCCCTATTTATGTAGATCTGGCTGATGGTCTTAGATTTCTGATCTGGCTTCATAGACGGGGTTAGGACCCCCCTTTGCATCTGCTGGACGGTTCGGATCACAGATCCAACCGTGATTGTGATCACACAATGGCTCACAAAGAGCCGGATGGCGTCCGCATGTTGCTGCTATGAATCTTGAAGTCGGTGGCGTTAGTGGGGCCCATGATCAGTGTCAGTTGAGAAATCCACACCGTCCATCAGCTTTGTGGTGGAATTTCGGTAGGATGGACAGTTTTTTGTTGTCTTTTGATGCAGCCCACCTAATCGATCGAACAGTGATGATTCCGTCATCCAGTGAGTAAGAGAACTGTTTCTGACGAGTCTCGGCCCCAGATCTCCTAGGTTGTGGTTAGTTCAGCCCTATGAATTCAATGAACGGTGAGGATCATCCAATTGTATGATGATAGTGGCCCACTAAGCTTCGTTCGCAAGCTCTGTCTGCGAAACAGAGGTGAAAAATCTGGATTTTCAAATCCAGACGGGTCAGCGGTCGCTGACCATTTCGGATGGGTTGGTGCACAACGAGTGCACTTGCTGCAATGCGGGTGCAACACTCGTGTGGGCCCCACAATGATATTTCTGATGAATTCACACTGTCCATCTGCCTTCCTATCTCACTTAAAGGGTTGAGACCAAAATTGAAGCATATCTAGAGATCAGGTGAGCCCTAGATTGATGATTTATGGGTTGATTTGTCCGTTGAGCCACTTTCATAGGGATCCAATGGCTGAAATTCAATGTGTACGGTTAATTTATGGTCCTCATGCCATATATAAAGTTTCGAGCCAAACAGATGATGGCAACCCTATGATCTTGCATTCTGGATGAATTTCAGGCCTCTTTAACGTGAATTATTGGATTTTCTTGAATCTCAGGCGTGTAAATTCTTCGATCTCGGTCCTTTGGAGATCATCCCATGCCGAGTGGTAAATTCATACTTTTAGTACCCTTTTCAGTCTAGGCTCCTAAATACACCTTGCATCACAAACACGATTAAAATAGGGCGTTAAAGAGTATCATGCTCATAAAATCAGGTAATAACTGGGGTCTAATATGCAATATTTGACCCTCAACACCCTCTCCTACCTCCTCACTACCAGCAATGTGGATATACATTTCTAGCTCCCTCTACTGAGAAGCCTGACTCATCATCTATGGCCCCATAGGTGCAGCCTAATCTACTTTTGTAACACCTTGAATTTCGAGGGTCGAGAAATGCTCGACTCCCGAGATTTCAGACATCACTTATGCTTTATGAAAGCTGATTTCTCTATTGTTTCTACATTAGGCAATTAAACATGTATAGAATTATACTAAACATTGTATCATACTCCAAAATAAACACGATTAAAGGAGAATTAAATTAAAACGCATGTAGTATGATTATTCAGAGTATGGGTCCAGCCGGGTCCAATATACAATTCCAAAATCAATAAAAATGTGAAAAGGTAGTGTCTATCTAAGCCCGATCGCTTGACTCTTCCTATCGAGAAGTGCGCAGCCTACATCGGCCCATCAGAAAGCTGTAAGTAAGAGAACTCCTCCTCATCCATGCCCGCCTGGTCCAATGCATCGACTTTAGTGGTCCTTGTATCTATATCAATGTCTGGTTGGTGTTTTAAAACACCGTCCCAGAGTGGGAGTGAGTGATCAAATCAGTGGTTTCATAAAGTATGGGTTACACATGTTATCAAGTCTATCAGTACAAGAATGATAAAGCAATATAAAACAATTACTTCCTAATTATTCTTATTAATGTAAATAATGGGGTTTATGAAATGATGCATGCTCTCACCAATCGACACTCCCTCAACACGCGACTTCGACCACCTAGTTTGTAAATACCAACACTTCCTCAACATGCGACTTCAACGCCTGTTTCGCCACATTCTAAACTAATGCGATGTGGTGAATGATCATGTTAGCTGAGTTTATGTCTATTCATCCAGCAGTTTGGGGAAGCTAGGACACCTCCCTTTTAGTCATCGGTTTCAACTGAATCACTAGGCACGGGACGACCACAACGGTCCTACACTTGTAATCCCTGATCCATCTGAGTTCGTCACTCCCAGTTAAATACATACGAAAGGCAAGTTGTAAAAGTAATGCTCGCGGTCATTAGGAGGAGGCTCGTCACCCCAGCGTAGGCCGTCAGCATGGACATGATGTCCCATACCACCATGCCCGACATACGAGTCTTGAGGATCACAATGGTAATGGTTAATGGTAGACCTTTGCAAATGGTAAGGTAGGTGTCGCAGATTCAAACAGTTGTGATCATACATGGTGATAATATATAGGGTTAGCCGGTTCTTAGACAATTTCGGTTGGTACAGGCGAACACTGGCGTAACTGGCATGGAGTGCGTAAGCACCCTGTGTGGCCCAACCACTATCGATCGTCCGTGTTCAACCCAGATCAATCAAACGTGTCCGGGGTGGCCAACCTAATTTGGTCAACCCATATTCAAAAATTTGCCAACTAACCAGACTACTCTTGTAGTCCTACTTTTTAATCTAATCAAGTCAACGAGTATTAAAGATGATTGGATTCACATTTAATTATCAAAATCAATAATCTACTCATTTAGGCATTTCATCGAACACGTAGGTGTCGCTATACTATAAATTGCAATCCATTAAACATAAATTGAAATATATGTAAGTTATCATACACATACTACATTAGCAATCATAAATCATTAACTAGAGCAGTAACATTGATAAATCATAACCTAAGCACTTATGGTCCGCATCTTTGCAATGATTCGCCCGACTCAAAGCACTCCTACAATTAGGGTTATAGGGAAAATCCACCAAAGCCTAAATAATCATACGAACCATTGTAAGGACTAGAAAACATAACCCAAAATACTATATTAGAGACTATAATCTATTTCTTACCTCCAATTGCTACCGAGAGAACTCCACAAAGGATCCATGAGTAGCAAAGTGGCTATAGAGGGGATGTGAGGGTGAAGGTACGCATACCATCATACTTCCAAGCTCTCCCTCTCTCTTTCTCCTCCTTTTCTTCTCTTTCTCTCTTTCTTTCTTCTAGGGTAAATTCATATAGGGAAAGGGGATATGAAATGAAATGGTATTTATAGTGCCGGATGTTGTACAAATGGCCCCAATGACCCTTCATTCATTATACTAATCCTAGAGGGGGTTGTTTCCAACCAATAGGACCCATCGGGAGATGTACGGGTCAATCTAAGCAATAGGATAAGTGTCTCACTAGGTGATCTATGTTTGGCCGCAACCATCCGATGATCAGACACGCCGATTAATCGGTAAAGGCCTTAACCCAGATCGACGGTCACCGAATGTCAATCGGGTCTATAAGTATTCGGATATGTGTGGGGAAATGTTTTTATTCGACATCCCAACTTTGGTCGTGAATTGACGGTCCCAAAGTTACAACTTTGTGAAAGAACAAATGGATTTATTTCACTTAAGTTCCATATATTCATATAAGGTATTCACACAACCCAAGCACTCGACTTGCGAGTCCAAGTTGAACGATTCGAAACGTGATCTTAGCTCGATGTCCCGTGGTGAACGTCAAGTTCACTAAGACGAACAAATTTCTAAAGCCTCAGGTTTAGTGGCCCACTAAGGAGTGGTTTAGAGTTTGTTTAGATAATTAGGGCATTTCAGGAATGAATTGGGTAGCGAGATTTTTTATACACAATAATTAGGGTTTAGATTAGTTAAGTTCATAGTGTGACCTATTCGCAACTAGTGAAAATGACGATTCAATCATAATCACTCTAAACCGTCGGTTCTTAGGATAAAAGGATACTGGGTCAGTTTGGTTTGTTAATTAAGATCTAACCCTTAGTTGTCTCAACTTTAGGTAGATCTTTAATTTAGTTGTGGTCATCTTGATTAGTCAGTGATAGGTCGGTTAGATTTGTACCCTATGTGAACAAATCATGAGGTTATACTCGATGCTTATGTGATCGGGCGGATTCGTTGGCTTTCTACGGTTGATTAATCAAATTTGTGCGGTTCTTTATTAGTGCGGCCCGTATATAGGCTCACCACGAGTATTAAGGGTTGGTTAGTGACAACACGAGCTAATTATAGTGAAAAAATTACAAGGGTTTTTGGAAATCCAAAACAATGAAAATACAGGACATTACAACTTTCCCCAGAACAAATTCAACAAATCTTTTAAGCGATGAGTTGTTCAAGTTCTATAGGTAATATTGATCCTATAAATCTTTGGTACATTGACTCAGGGGCATCCAATCATATGACTGGAGACCTTTCTTGTCTAACAGATTGTGTCCCTGAAAAGGCCAAGCTATATGTCCTAGAGAGGGGGGGGGGGGGGGGGGTGAATAGGACTATGCCAAATTAAATTAAAATTAGCGGAATAAAATAAATCAATAGCCTTACAATTCACAATGTTAAAATCAAATCACCTTAATAAATAATTATTGAGAGATTGATACAAATTCAGTTCTAAGGACAACCTTACACCATAATAAACAAGGGCTTATGGTAGGACAACCTTATTTCTAGAACATCTTTTGAATCAAGAACTCAATTTTAATATAAATAAATGAATAGCTGAGAATTGAAATCAAATGCAGAAATTTAGATCTAATTTATTACACCAATCCCCACACTTGCTTGAAATGTAAATTGTTACAACATTCACATCCACATGTACATTCCACACAATTGAAATGATAAAAGATATGGAAATTAAGCAAGCATTCAACCCACAAGACAAAGAGTTATAGTGGTTCGCCTGTGTGTACACCAACTGTTCTTCAACAGCCACACAGAATGCTACTCCACTCCTAATATCCTCACACAGGGGATATTAGTGTTCACTATCAAATAGGTTTTCACTGGTTCACCAAAAACCTTTACAATTGTGTCTTTTTAACTTGGGCTTACACGATAACCACATAAATTGAGATTTTTCTGGCGAATCCCAAACAAAAACCAAAATGGAATGGAATTTACAAAATTGTAAAATACCTAGATTTCTCCTCTTGTAGCTGCCTGGAAGAACCAATTGGAGTAGATGTTCGAATACAGAAGTTTAAAGTCCACTACTCACTTTAATATGGTTATAAGTTCTAATTGATTTTAGATTTAAACTAGTTGGACGTAGCTATATTTGATTTTGATTCCAAGAAGAAGGAATAAGTCAATTCCTCTTTTCAAATCAGATTGGAATACAGAAACAAAATCAAATTAAATAAGCTATCAAAAGAGAAAGAAATTATGCACAAAATAGCTTAAAAATAAACACAAACTTATCTCAGAGTGGAGCCTTGAATTCACTTAATTTTTGATATATAAACTCTGAAATTCGTGTGCTATTTATAGTAGAAGAAGTTCGTCTTCGACTGGTCCTAGGGTCACTACGATTGGTCTTGGAATAAACTGATTTTTGAATTTTTGAGCGCGATCGCATCAGACCGTTGTACGACCGGTCATAGTTAGTCCATAACTGGTTGAAGGCAGTCCACGACCGGTCGAGACTCCTCTACGACTGGTCGTATGACACTTGATTTAGTCGCTGGAGTTTGAGTCGTAGCCTTACGACTGGTCGAAGGTCGAGTCGAGACCATCCCACAACCGGTCGAGTAGACTCCAGGACTGGTCGTAGCCAAACCAGAAAATTCGATAATTTGCAACAATTCTAGGACTGGTCTTGGAACTTCTTAGACTGGTCGAGACAGTGCTAGAACTAGTCGAACAGGGTCTAGGACTGGTCTTAAAGTAGACCAAAATCATGTAATGATGTTCATTTGGATTATGTATCCAAAGTGACCTACCCTAAGGTCAATCTAATGGTCTATCAAACCTGGAGCATGAAGTATGGACATTGAATACTTCATTTGCTTAGACTTTGATCTTTACGAAGCTTGATTTCTTCTCGATGTAGCTTGATTACTTCAGAAGCTTCAATGTAACTTTAAGCTGTACTCGAGTCCCGCATTTAGATTTGAATCTTGAACTTCGACTTGCACTTGAACTTGAGTCTTGACCTTGAGTTCTCTCTTAATATTGTAGCTTGAACTATCATGAAGCTTGAAGAATTCTTTGAGCTGGTCTTCAAGTATTGACGAAGTGTCTCGAACAAATTTATCAAGATATAAACATATGACAAACGGAGAAGTTTTGACACATAAAATTTGACAATCAAAGATGAATCAAATCATAACACTTACAATCTCCCCCTATGTCAAATTTGTGACAAAACACTTTTCAAACGTCGATAAGATAAGCATCACATTATATAATAACGAATCATGCACCAATTGTCATAAAACAAGCATCTAAGACAACTCAACTCCCCCTGAGTTAATACACCTCAACTCCCTCTGAGTAGGTATACATCATATCAATCATATCACATAAATAGAATGCACACATTCTCCCCCTTTTTGTCAAAATATGACAAAGGAAGAAACAAAGATAGGATATGAAAGACAGAAATAGAGATAACAACTCAGAAAGAAAATTGCAAAGTGAAGAACAGAACAAGAGAAGTATGCAAGGTGAGTCAGAGTACATAATAAGAAAATTAACAAGTGATGTTGTAAGACAGTAATCCACACAACCAAGGAAAGAAACTTAGTAAACTTGTTACAGACCAAAGATTAAATATTCTCAATCAGAACCAGGAGATGGAGCAGGAATGTTAGGATCACTTTGGTGAATGCTCTTCTGTAAGCGCCTAAAATATTTGCGCATATTTTTAAATTGTTGATTGTGTCCAATATTCATCTGTTCTACTTTTTCTTCTAATGCACTAAGACGTGCATTGAAATCAGATGGTTCAAAGTCTGGATCATTTCTAGAATCAGAATCAATTTCATTAAAAATATCGTCCATGTCAATATCATCGGCTAACAACTCATCTCCGTCGACACCCATCTCAGCTTCAGCAGCAGCAGCACCCGCATCAACATCGACTTGACCAGGAGCCAACTCCAACTTCATCTTATGTAGGTTGGAATTGTTAAATATTAGGTGTTGGATAGGAGCCTCACCGACGGGCATAGCGACTAACATGTGAGTGGCTAATACATTTAACAGATATCCAAATGGAATATCACTATGACCAGGATGACTATGAATTTGTATGATAGAGGAACAAATCAAGGAGGGCAAACAGATGTTAGCACTAGTAATGATCGAGTACAAAATACGAACCATAAACAGAGTCAACTCAGTCTTGTTTCTAGAGCGGGGATACAGATTAGAAGTGAAAATATGATACAAAATTCTGTATTTGGGTAACAAGTATCTGGTTTTAAGGGCATTTCCATTTGCAGTCCATGGTGCATTCATGTTACACAATACTCTAGTAAAAATTCATTTTTCCGATTCTGAGACTCTCTCACCAAGTGCACCAGGATGAATACTATCATCATTTACTTGTATGTCCATAAGGCCGGAAATTAAGTGTCGATCAACATGAAACGACCCTTCTCTAGTATCAATAGTAAAAGTAAGTTGCTCAGCAGAGAAGTCAGATATGCATGCAACCATGGCCTGGGCAATGGACTGATATGCCGGTCCACCCCAGTGTAAAATGTTTTCCCAACCTACAGATTGAAGGAGAGGAAGGAGACCGTAAGGGGCAATATGATTTAAGCTAACAGCTTTCTCAACAATAATATTGCGCATACGCAGGTCACGTACATGTGGAGGATCATCTTCAGGATCCCTAAGATGACGTTTAGTGATTGCATTTGAATGAGAAGAAGATGCACCTCTATGAATTTTCTTTTTACCTCTAGATTCCATAATCTTAAAGAAATGAAAGAAAGCTCAAGAAAATAGAGATGGGTTTTTCTAGATTCAGCAAAAAAAAGGAAGAAGAACCCAAAAAGTTGAAGATTTATAGGAAATAGACAACAATGATCAAGAATATTAAGAGATAAGATTAAGATTCTCCAAGAAAACAGGAAAAATCACTCTAACCTAGAGGAATCGAACACAAGGGTTCGACTAGTCGAAGCTCGGCTCGTTGGTGAGGAGGGTTAGAATGAAGACGAAACAAGTTTTCCCCAAATTAAAAAGATCATCGCGCGTACGACCGGTCTTGGAACATACTCGACCGGTCGTATCAAGACTGGTCGAGCACATCCTCGACAGGTCTTAGACCAGGAAAAAAATATGCATTTTTCACAAAATTTTAAAATTCAAATTAATAACATATTAACATTATATACAATATGCTACAAAATGCATGATCAATCATTTAAATTTGCACATACCAAGATCAAATTTCAATTTGTTAAACCTGCTTTTGTCGAGCGGCTTAGTGAAAATGTTAGCAAGCTGAGTCTCGGTAGGAATATATTCTAAAGATATTAATTTTTCTTTCACTAATTCACGAATATAATGAAATCGAATGTCAATGTGCTTAGTACGTGAATGCTGGATTGGATTTTTTGAAATGTTTATCGCACTGGAATTATCACAGTATAAAACCATAGAGTCTTGTGTGATTCCATAATCATTCAGCATACGTTTCATCCAAACCAATTGAGTACATGCATTTCCTGCTGCAATATATTCAGCCTCAACAGTTGAGAGTGATATGGAACTTTATTTCTTGCTAAACTAAGAAACCAGACAGTTTCAATGTAAAAACAACCACCGCTGGTTGATTTTCTATCATCTATATTTCCTGCCCAATCAGCATCCAAATATCCAGCCAATTGAACACTAGAATCATAGGGATACCAAAGACCCAGATTAACTGAACTTGTGACATATCGAATAATTCGTTTAACAGCAGTTAAGTGAGATTCTTTAGGATTAGACTGATATCTAGCACAAATTCCAATACTTAAAGCAATATCAGGTCTACTTGTAGTTAGGTAAAGTAGGCTACCTATCATATTATGATACAATTTAGGATCTACATTTTTACCTGTAGAGTCTTTTGAGAGTCTTAGAGTTGTACTCATAGGAGTATCAAAGTTCTTACCATTTTCAAATCTGAATCTCTTAATCAAGTTTAATGCATACTTAGTTTGTGAAATAAAATTTCCATTAGATTGTTGTTTTACTTGTAACCCTAGAAAATAATTTAATTCACCAACCATACTCATTTCGAATTCAGACTTCATTAGATCTACAAACTCAACAGTCATGTTAGTACAAGTTGATCCATAAATTATATCATCAACATAGATTTGAACTATTAAGATATCATCGTTATGTTTCTTAACAAAGAGCGTCTTATCGACACTACCCATCTGAAATTTGTGACTTAGTAAGAACTTAGTACATTTTTCACACTATACTCTAGGAGCTTGTTTTAGACCATAGAGAGCCTTTTTAAGACGGTATACATGATTGGTAAACTTAGAGTCTTCAAACCCAGTCGGTTGTTCAACATATACCTCTTCATGTAAGTCGTCATTCAAAAAGGCGCTTTTTACATCCATTTGAAAAATTCTAAACTTTTTAAAACATGCAATAGATATGAAAAGTCTGATCGATTCAAGGCAAGCAACTGGGGCAAAGGTTTCATCATAATCAATCCCTTCAATTTGCGTGTACCCTTATACAACCAGTCTTGCCTTGTTTCGAATGATATTACCCAATTCATCAGACTTGTTTTTGAAAATCCATTTTGTTCCAATAATATGTTTATCTTTACGTCTAGGAACAAGGTGCCAGACATCATTTCTGACAAACTGATTAAGTTCTTCCTGCATCGCAATTGTCCAATTTTCATCAGAAAGTGCTTCTTTCACGTTAACCGGTTCTATCTGGGATGTAAAGCAAACGTAGTTACATATGTCCTCTAATTGTCTACGAGTGCGCACACCAGTGAAAGGGTTTCCAAGTATTTGATCAGTTGATGATCTTTAACAGTTCTTAATTCAAAATTAGTTTTATTTGATGAAGTATCTGGTTTTTCATATATAAGAGCTTCATCATTATCTGAACTAGGGGCAAGTGTATTCAAGTGATCGTCAATTACAACATTTATTGACTCTTGAATCACACCGGTCCTGTTGTTCAGAACACGATATGCACGACTGTTTAAAGAGTATCCTAAGAAGATCCCTTCATCACTTTTAGTGTCAAACTTTTCCAGATTTTCACGGTCACGTAAAATATAGCACTTGCTGCCAAAAATTCAAAAATATTTGACAGTAGGCTTTTTCTCAAACCACATTTCATAAGCCATTTTATTATTAGATTTGCAGATATAAACACAGTTGGTAATGTAGCAGGCGGTATTCACTGCTTCAGCCCAGAAATTTCTAGGGAGCTTCATGCTATTTAACATAACATTTCCCATTTCTTGAAGCACTCTATTTTTTCTTTCTACAATACTATTTTGTTGTGGAGTTTTGGGCGTAGAGAATTCATGTGATATTCCCTGATCACTACAGAGTTCCTCAAAACCGCTATTTTCAAACTCGGATCCATGATCACTACGGATCTTACTAACTTGAGAACATTTTTCAGTTTGGATCTGTTTTATAATTTTTTTCACTTCATCAAGGGTTTCTGATTTGTCCCTCAAGAATGAAACCCAAGTGTATCTTGTATAGTCATCTACAACAACCAAGATGTATTTTTTGCCACCTCGACTTTCCGTTCTCGTTGGTCCTATAAGATCCATGTGGAGAAGCTCGAGTGGTCTTGTGGTGGTATTGGAGTTCACCTTTTTGTAAGAGCTCCTAGTTTGTTTACCATACTGGCATTCACCACAAATCTTGTCTACTTTTTGCACTTTAGGTAGACCTCTAATTAGTTCACCTTTACTCAATATATACAAATTTCGGTAGTGTACATGTCCAAGGCGTTTATGCCATAATTCTGTCTCATCAGTATGGACCATGTAACATGTTTGATTAAATGAGCTTCCATTACATATAATATAGCAGTTTTCAGAAGTTCTACGACCAGTTAATATTACAGAACCCTTTTTATCTATAATTTCACAACCTTGATTAGAAAATTTAACACTATGGTTGTTGTCACATATTTGAGATATACTTAACAGGTTGTGTTTTAATCCCTCAACATATAAAACATTCTTAAATAAGGGAAGATTATAAAGTTGAACCGTACCTTGGCCAATAATCTTGCAGTTGCTACCATCACCAAATGTGACTGATCCATCAGTCATGTCTTTTAGATCGGTGAATAAAGCCTTGTCACCTGTCATGTGCCTGGAACATCCACTGTCTAAATACCATTTTGAATGGCTTGTTGCTTTGAATGCAGTGTGGGCAACCAAGCAGGTAACTTTAAGAACCCATTTTAAAACTGTTTTAGGTTTAGGAACATGGTTGGTCTTCTTTTGTCTGATGTTGTAAGAATGACTTATTGAGTTAGATTTTAAGAGCTCCTTAAGTAAATCAATTATTTTTTCAGCAAGAGGATTTCTGTTCTGATTTATAAAATTCATATAGCTGCTTTTAGGTTTATGAAAAGTTTTTGTATTTTTAGAAAAAGCTTGACTAGTAACTTTTCTTTTTGAGTTAGAAGTTTCTCCTTTCACAAAGTTGGGAGAAGTATGTTTCTGATTAGGAGATGTATTTTTCTCATAGCCCAACCCAGATCAATCGCCACATTTTCTTGATCCGGATAATAATTTTTCTAACTTTGGATCACCTTGGGCATATCTCCATGTATCCTTTAAACTCAGAAGAGAAGATACTTCATTTTTAAGTTTCTCATTTTCAGATTTCAAATCATTAATCAAGGAGGTTTTGAATTCTAAATCACATTTTGATTTTTCAAAACAATCTGAAATATGCGATTTTTCTAATACAAGGGTTTCAAAACATTCTTTGAGTTTAGAAAACTTTTCTTTTTGAAGCTTAAGTTTGACAGCAATTTTATAACTTTCCTTATATAAGGCATTATAAGCATCTTGAAGATCTTCTTCATTTTCATAATCACTATGTAAATTTTCTTCACTTGTTGAATCATCGTGATCTGAAAGAGTAAACTTGGCTAGAGTCATAAGGGCTTTAACTTCACTGCCCGACTCGGTTTCAGAAGATGCTTCAGAATCAGACGATTCATCCTAAGTAGCCAACATACCCTTCCTTCTGGGTCTGTCCTTTTTAGGACATTTGTTTGCTAAATGCCCATATTCTTGGCAGTTGTAACATTGACTGTCTTTCAAAGACTTCCAAGTTTTGGACTTAGGTTTAGGTTATTTCTTTTCATTTCCCTTTTGTAAGTCGACCCTCTTCTTGCTTTTAAAAATTTTGTAAAACTTTTTCGCCAAAAGAGCCATGTCACCTTCAGAACTTTCTAAATCCGAGTTTTCTTGAGAAATACCTTTAGAAGATTTCAAAGCTATAGATATACCTTTAGGAGCTTTAAAATTTAATTCATAGGTTTGTAAAGAACCAACTAGTTCTTCTACCCTCATATTATCCGTATCACGAAGTTCCTGGATCGTAATTACTTTAGAATTGAACCGTTCAGGAAGTGAGCGTAGTATCTTTGCACACACTTTACTTTCTGGAATTTTATCGCCAAGACCCCACATAGAGTTTACAATGTCATTTAGTCTAGTGTAAAAGTCCATAAACATTTCATTTTCCTCCATATGAATTTCTTCAAATTTGGTTGTGAGGAGTTGGACTTTAGACTTTTTGACAATTGATGTACCCTCGTGTGTCATTTCTAGTATATCCCAGGCTTGCTTTGCAGTATCACATGATATAATTCTTTTGAACTCATCCGGTGATAGTGCGCAAGTGATTGCATTTAGTGTTTTAGCATTGACATTATACTCACTTTTCTGAGGAGTGGTCCATAAATAGTAAGCAGGTACAGACATAGTTTTTGAACCGTCAGATTCAGTTACTTCAATGGTAGGAGAGTTCCATCCGGTCACTGTGGCTCACCACACACTCTCATCCATTGATTTGAGGAAGATCCTCATTCTGGCTTTCCAATAGGCATAGTTGGAGACATCAAAGGGTGGAGGCCTAGTGACTGATAGGCTATCAAAATTTGACATCTTATTAATATAGCTTAGATCGTTAGCTCAGGAAATAAATCCAAAAATAAATAAGAATGAGCTATTAGGCTCTGATACCACTTGAAAAGGCCAAGCTATATGTCCTAAGGGGGGGGGGGGGGGGGTGAATAGGATTATGCCAAATTAAATTAAAATCAGCGGAATAAAATAAATCAATAGCCTTACAATTCACAATGTTAAAATCAAATCACCTTAATAAATAATTATTGAGAGATTGATACAAATTCAGTTCTAAGGACAACCTTACACCATAATAAACAAGGGCTTATGGTAGGACAACCTTATTT
The DNA here is from genome assembly GCA_021015155.1 of Magnolia officinalis. Taxonomy (NCBI): domain Eukaryota; kingdom Viridiplantae; phylum Streptophyta; class Magnoliopsida; order Magnoliales; family Magnoliaceae; genus Magnolia; species Magnolia officinalis. The sequence goes on from JAJHSJ010000012.1 coordinate 60,553,392, forward strand.
CTAGAACATCTTTTGAATCAAGAACTCAATTTTAATATAAATAAATGAATAGCTGAGAATTGAAATCAAATGCAGAAATTTAGATCTAATTTATTACACCAATCCCCATACTTGCTTGAAATGTAAATTGTTACAACATTCACATCCACATGTACATTCCACACAATTGAAATGATAAAATATATGAAAATTAAGCAAGCATTCAATCCACAAGACAATGTGTTATAGTGGTTCGCCTATGTGTACACCAACTGTTCTTCAACAGCCACACAGAATGCTACTCCACTCCTAATATCCTCACACAGGGGATATTAGCGTTCACTATCAAATAGGTTTTCAGAGGTTCACCAAAAACCTTTACAATTGTGTCTTTTTAACTTGGGCTTACACAACACACTTCTGAGTTTTCTGGCTCTCCTCAGATAACCACACAAATTGAGATTTTTCTGACGAATCCCAAACAAAAACCAAAATGGAATGGAATTTACAGAATTGTAAAATACCGGGATTTCTCCTCTTGTAGCTGCCTGGAAGAACCAATTGGAGTAGATGTTCGAATACAGAAGTTTAAAGTCCACTACTCACTTTAATATGATTCTAAGTTCTAATTGATTTTAGATTTAAACTAGTTGGGCGTAGCTATATTTGATTTTGATTCCAAGAAGAAGGAATAAGTCAATTCCTCTTTTCAAATCAGATTGGAATATAGAAACAAAATCAAATTAAATAAGCTATCAAAAGAGAAAGAAATTATGCACAAAATAGCTTAAAAATAAACACAAACTTATCTCAGCGTGGAGCCTTGAATTCACTTAATTTTCGATATATAAACTCTGAAATTCGTGTGCTATTTATAGTAGAAGAAGTTCGTCTTCGACTGGTCCTAGGGTCACCACGACTGGTCATGGAATAAACTGATTTTTGAATTTTTGAGCGTGATCGCATCAGACTATTGTACGACCGGTCGTAGGTAGTCCACGACTGGTCGAAGGCAGTCCACGACCGGTCGAGACTCCTCTACGACTGGTCGTGCGACACTTGATTTAGTCGCTGGAGTTTGAGTCGTAGCCTTACGACTGGTTGAAGGTCGAGTCAAGACCATCCCACGACCGGTCGAGCAGACTCCAGGACTGGTTGTAGCCGAACCAGAAAATTCGATAATATGCAACAATTCTAGGACTGGTCTTGGAACTTCTTAGACTGGTCGAGACAGTGCTAGGACTGGTCGAACAGAGTCTAGGACTGGTCTTAAAGTAGATCAAAATCATGTAATGATGTTCATTTGGATTATGTATCCAAAGTGACCTACCCTAAGGTCAATCTAATGGTCTATCAAACCTGGAGCATGAAGTATGGACATTAAATACTTCATTTGCTTAGACTTTGATCTTTACGAAGCTTGATTTCTTCTCGATGTAGCTTGATTACTTTAGAAGCTTCAATGTAACTTTAAGCTATACTTGAGTCTCGCATTTAGATTTGAATCTTGAACTTCGACTTGCACTTGAACTTGAGTCTTGACCTTGAGTTCTCTCTTAATATTGTAGCTTGAACTATCATGAAGCTTGAAGAATTCTTTGAGCTGGTCTTCAAGTGTTGACGAAGTGTCTCGAACAAATTTATCAAGATATAAACATATGACAAACGGAGAAGTTTTGACACACAAAATTTGACAATCAAAGAGGAATCAAATCATAGCACTTACAGTCTCCTATAAAGGAATGGGTTCCATCTACACTGTAGATGGAAACCATTTACCTATCTCTCATATTGGGTCATTGAAAGTCTCACCTTCATCATCTCACAATTTCTTCCTTTGTAAAGTGTTTCATGTTCCTAAATTATCTGTCAACTTGGTTTCTGTTGCTCAACTAGTGGAAAATAACTTTTGGTTTTGTTTTCTCGGTCTGATTGTTTCATACAGGATCTGGAAACGGGGAAGCTGATTGGGAAGGGCCATAAGAGAGGAGTGTTATTCACTTCGGAGTTCGATCCTAGAGTTGTCTCATCGCGTTGTTTTTTTCTTCCATCTTCTCATGATATTTTTTTTGCTAATAAATGCTGAAAACTTTGGCATAGTGGTTTAGGGCATCCAAATTCTAAAAACATGCTTTTCTTATTTTCCGAACAAGCTCTAGACCGTTCATTAGTAGGCCACTAGTTCCAAAACTATAGAATAATGTCCGTCTTACTGGGCTTAATGTCTATCGCAAGACATCCAGTCGAGATCGTGACTCGGATCGCTCAACTTGGACTTACAAGGTCGGTGCATGAGTTGTGAGAATATTCTTGAAACTAACCAAGAACTTAAGTCACTTATCTACGTTCGGTCTTTACTCAAGTTGTGGCTTTCGGACCGTTAGATCATGACCAAATTTGGGGCAACATCATAGAGTAATGTCCTATACAAATCTGTATAGTCTCGGGCCTTATCGATAGTCGGTGATCGTTGAACCGAATTATGATCCTACCCGTCGATCGACGCATCCAAATGATAGGCTGTTTGTGTCTATGGGTATATCATCGCTAGGGCCAAATATCAAACAGTGGGTGCCAACTCCTACACCTCGTAGTAGCCCTAAAATGGTAGAAAAACACCCCCTAGGGCTAGTATAGTGAAAACCCATCCTTTAGGGCCATTTACACAAAACCCGGCACTATATAAAGGCCTTATTTGGGCACCCCCTGCCCCCATACGAATTTGTCCTAGGAGGAACAAAGGGAGAGATGAGAGAAAAAGGAGAAGGATGAGAGGAAGAAGAGAGTGAAGGTGACCGTAGGCAACGTGGGGCCCAAGGGAGTTCAATCTTGCAACTCCCTACCTCTTCTTCAAGAAAACCATCCACCACAACCGCAAGAACCGCTCCCACTGATTGCATAGGTTCTCTTGTCCCTTTCTCTTGAAACCCTTGTGTTGAGAGGGGATTTGCATGGAGTTCTAACATGCAAGTGCTTTGCCTCAGGGATTCCGGCCAATCGACTCAAAAAAAAATCCACATTCCTAGGTCGTTCCTGAGATCTCAATGATCCATAAGTGCGGACTATTATTCTTAGGTGGCCTAACACTAATTTTAATATGAATCTAATGATTTTGCTAGTTGGATGATGTATTTGGGTAATCTAGAGAAACCTATACAAGACTTTATACTTTAGGTCTTCCCTAAATCAATATGGAATGATTATGGAATGTTTGACGTTTCTCAACATGATTGGGTATGCATTTGATGATTGCTTGTACATTCCTTGCTCGATTTTTGTATGATGTTTCCTTATAACATGTTGGATGCACTAACCCTTGTGTATTTTCTTGTACTACAAGATATATGAAATGCTTGGCTTCCTCACTAACCCACACAACACACACGCACCTTTGTTTCATAATATTGTTAGCATCGCATTGTAGAAAAATCTAAATTTTTATGTTTGAAAATATGAATGCATGATATCGCTTGTGTTAGTAGATAAACCCTGATTGTTGAAGTGTTATTAAATATCATCAAACCCATGGGTTGGTCAGGAATCTGAGGTGAGAGACGGTGGTCTCGTTGGTAGGACTATCTTGAGGCTAAACCTGTGAAATTGGGCGGGTGCGCATGGGCGACAGTAGTTGGACTATATGGGTCGCTTGTACCCGATGTCGTCTGTCACGTACTCGCCTGAACTCGTGAGGTCTAGTCCGCGTATTGACCAACCATATTTGTTAACCATGTTTGCCCACACCTGTATGGAACCTGGAACACCCTTCAACCATTGGAGCCCATTGACAACCATTTGAAACCGATCCACTGACTCGAGAGCCGGGCATGGTGGAATGGGACACTGTGTTTGAGCTGTCGCCTACGCCGGGGTGACGTGCCTCCCCGTAGTAATCGTAAGCGATCCCTCTGCTGAGCATTCCCCATGTGCTTGAAGTCGGGGATGGAAAACCTGACGGGATCAAGGATCGCGGGGTCTTGGCTCACACGTTGGGGGGCCTTGGCCTCGCAACCAGTTTAGGACATTGACATCGCGGGGTGTACTAGTTTCTCTAATCCGCTGTTTGAATGGACTTAATTAAAAACTCGGCTAACACGATCATGACTGCATCGCACTAGTTAGGTTGGTGACTCGACAGTTGAGGTCGCAATGAAGGTGGTTGGTCATACGCGATCGTTAGATGGAGTCGCTCGAGGGAGCGTTGTTGCGAGGGCATGTATCATATCATTTATCATGCACCTGCATTAACGAGATTAGTTAGGTATTTATGAATGTTTGTCTTTCATTAAATTCAAAATATAATTGATATTTGTTACAACTTAAGACTAATAACACCCACTGAGTTGATCACTCACTCTCACTCTGGGACGGTGTTTTAAAACACCAACTAGACTTTCCAGTAGCTACAGGTGACGTAGAGTACGAGGAGCCTGGCGGTGCAAGTCTTGATGAGGAGGACGAGCTATCCTACTTCCAGCTGATGGGTGGTTCTCCATCGGCCTAGTAGACAGATTTGGATCGCTGAGTAGGGGACTCAGCAAATCATTCTTTTTGGACATGTTATTTTTGTAATTTTGTTGGGCAGCACCTTGTGCAACCCATAGTTATATTTTTGGACTTGTGTATCTTTGCTCATTCCCACTTCAGTAGACTAGTTGTGAATTGTGATTCATGTTTCAAGTATTCCATATTGCGCATTACCCTGATTAAACATAAATTAGTAAAATTAGATATAAGTGATACTCGGGAACTTGGGATCGAGCGTATGCACGACCCTCAATTTCCAGGGCGTTACATACGCAAAGAGATATTTCCGACTAGGACCTATAAAAAAAATTTAAAGAACAAGAAGACCGAATCGGTACTGAGCATCCCAAAAATCAATTATAGCGCTTATGTTGTTGATCTTCCAGATGACATGGATATCTCGCGGACTTTTAACATTGTGGACATGAACGAGTTTCATGAACCGAAGCTGGACAAGAAGTTGAGGTTGAGTTATTTTGAAGTGGAGGGGACCGATGTAGAGCGGCTCGCAGACACTTTCATGGCAAAGATGGACCAGAGAAGGCTCCATCAGAGGCAAAAGTGATCCGAACCGTCAAAACCTTAAACCAGTCGTATCTCGCAAACTGGGATGGGTTTTTTGACATAGTATATATGATTTTGGGGGTAGGATAACCTACTGAAGCTAATGTACCCCACTATGTCAGGTTGCCCATGTCGACTTTGCGAAATTCCATTTGATCGACGATCAAAAGTCCCATTTAGTTTCATTTTTACTTAAACAGTAAGTTTTAATTTGAGTATAACTTTTGATCCTTTAAATTGTATAAGTTGTGTCCAACATGAAAATGCCTTGGAAAAATTAAGAGAACAACATGGTCAGTTCAAATAGGAAACTTACTTATTTTGGTCAAAAACCATGAAGTCTAGTAGAAATAGAGACATACTATAAATAGTAAGTCACATTTTTAGGGTGTTTGAGTTGGAGTCTAAGTCTAAAACTCCATCCTAGGGTTGAAATCATTATTTAAAGAGTTGTAATTTCATTTTTCATAATCAATAAAATTATTTCGAATTTATTAATAATTAATCTTGTTTTATTTCCTCGTGAATTCGAGGAAGCTCTGTGAGGAGTCCAGAGAGCTCCATAGATTTGAAGTAGTTATCCCCTGAGGAAGACGGTGATCGACCTCATCACGTCCCTCCCTGTGTCAGATTTGGAGATAGAACTAGAGGTATTTCAAATATACGCTTTTGGTGTATTTTGAAATTTCACTAAAATATTGTAATCCAAATGAAATATCTTTTTTGGATCTTTGTAGAGGTAAGAGAGTCACGTATAACCAAAGTGTCATTGAGATATTACTACATTATACATGTGGCATGCTAATAATACCCAAAACAATCAAATTATTGACTGCAATAATAAAATCACATTAATAGAATGATCTGAACCATCCAAATTTTAAACAATTTAATGGACAATTAAAATATGTCCGTGAGTCATTTGTTTGTAATTTTAATGTTTGTGGCCCACCAAAGGTTCAAAATTTCCTCGTTTTTTTGGCCAAAGCATATATTTTAATAGGATTATTACAATCATTCTATCACATATAAATGCTAACTTAAGATGTGAAAGCTAATTTAGTTAATCAAATTCAGAGCCTATGAAAATGATGAAGAATTCCAATTCATTCAAAATACATGCTCCTAAACATAGTTGTTTTGTAATTGTGAGGATTTAGAATAACCTTGATTCTAATGTAATTGTGATTTGGATTCTAATGCATTTGAAATCTAAGCTCTCAAACAGGCCATTAGGATGAGAGCTCAAAAAATGATGCCGATACAAGGCCAAAGTGGGTCACACCATAGGAAAAAGTGGGGACCAAATGCTCCCACCATTGAAACCTTATCAAGATTCACAAAAGTTTTTTGAAAGCTAATGTTTGTGTTTTCCCTCCATACTAGTGGGAATCACCTTATGAATGATTGGGTGGCACATAAACTTTACGAAGCTGTAAGAAGGTTTTAATGGTGGGTGTGTCCAACTATATGTTTTTCAGTGGGCCCTTTGAGCTTTTTTTATCTCATTTTTTGCTTTTCTCATCCTAACATTTTCAAGTATAACAAAAATAAATGAATATGTCTTTTATGTAGAGTCTTTTTAACATTGTCGCACATCATATAAGTAGAAAGTATATTAGGCATGCTCTAGTATGTACGCGAGCAAGCAATTGACATGAAGATAAAACCGACCAGAAAACTAATACACATTAGAGGTGCAAATCCTGAACCCAATAGGCTTGAGTGAGTCCCGTTGGATGGGGCCCACTTCTCAGGTCCATTTCCAACATGCGAGACATGCCCCATCTTTTGATATCATCTCAATGATTGTGGGGTGTAGTTTGTGTAATTGGCATTTTATTTGTTTTTATTAAAAAAGGGCTCCTTAGGGTTTTTTCATAAACATTAGATTTTCTCCCTACGTGGCATGTATGATATCTTCATGGTATATGCTAAACATATGGAAGACGGCTCATTGATGAGTAAATCTTTGAAGAGGCATGTTGTGCATGTGATTTGGAGACAAGAGCTTATAATCGTCAGGGTTACATCAGCACTGAAGAGTGTGCAAAAGGTTATTCATGAGATGAGAATGCATTCAAAAAATCATAAGCACGATCAAAGGAATGTAACTGCTTCTTTACAGTTGGCAACATACGAAATCACCACGTAAGCAACGATTATTCTCACGGCTTCTTCAGGGAATCTATAAATAACAGCAGAGAACATAAGGAGGCCGATCCACGATCAATCAACCAAAACTTAATACAAGCAAAAATTAATTCAGCGCAACGCTGTTTATCCAGTCCTCTGGAACATCTATCTTTAGTCTGTATAAGTAGTTCAGTCCGTTCTTGAGATCACACTGGACCAACTTAGGAATAGCTAGTAGCTGTAACCAGTAGCTGTAATTCCTTTCCATTTATGCCTGCGTGCTAGATCTGAAGTAAGATCATATCTTTAAGAATCGTTCACCTATGTTTATACACTGGATAACAATAGGTTGTAATCTTAACATTAGTCAATTCTCGCTCATTAATGTGCTGCTCGATGAAGCACCCTGCCACTCTCAATCAGGTTGGCGATCTCACTTTAGTGGTAGGTTCTGCTTTTTTGTATCTATCTTCAACTTATTTATGCTCAATTGTATAATTAATGTATCTTTGAAAGTCCTTAATTTTTAAGGTAAAAATAATTCATTGGAAGAATATCTACAACTTTCGAAAATCGCTGGATAGCGCACGGTGCGTTTGACTGAATAGACGGCTAGTTGCACACCCATCTAAGCACCGCTCGATCTTGATGCTAGGAGTTGGTGATTTCAGTTTAAATAAAATCTCATCAATTATGACACAACCGTAGATCTATCATGTGTACCATGTCACTGAATTTAAGACCAATTATAATTACATTTGACTAATATGCTTTAATTCTGGGCTCATAGGTTTTCAATATTAGGTCTTTAATTCCCACTGTTTCTTTTTGTGTTCCACCTAAGTTACATGCTTCAACTTGGTAACATACCTTAGGGCCTGTTTGGCTGGATGGATCCCATGGGACTTGGAGGGATGGGATGGATTTTAAGGTAATGATGGTGGTGTCAGTGGATTGGTTTAAGATCCATGGGATTGCTATATCTTAGGACAAGTTCACGAGTCTGTTTGGCACACCCGGTGCATCTCAAAATTTTACCTTCTAATCCCTTTCAATCTGTCCAACCAAACACGCTGCAGACACGATTGAACGGGATTTGGAGGGATGAGATCAATTTAAAAGTAATGATGGTGATGTCAATGGATTGGTTTAAGATCCATTAACCCAGGACAAGTTTATCGGGTCTGTTTGGCTCATTTGGTATATTCGGGGATTTTACCATCCCATCTCTCCTGATCCCTAATCCGCCCGGCCAAATGGGCCCTAAAATGAGCACGAAAAAAAAAGGGTGGATGGCTCGAACAAGTTGCATACATTAATGTGGGCCGCGGAGAGTTTACGCAGTACGCGATCGGCGGTTAGGAAGTTCGCGCCCGCGTTGGATCCACGTCATAAGATAAGGAAGATGGGACGGTCACGATTCCATATCACTTTTAACCTTCCAGACACTTCTCCTGTCTCCGCGTCATAAAGATGCCATTTCCCTGCCATTCCCATCGCCGCTCTCTCTTCTCTAACCCTCTCCCCGGCGCCTCCGATATACGCGCTTCTGGTGTATGTGTTTTTTTTTTTTTTTCAAGCGATTGCCGAGAATGAGGTGAGAGGGTAGGTCATTATAGCTCGGGCGTGCGGTTATACACAGGAGTTCGGTGTACGGAGGAGAGGTTTGATGCGGTTATGCCGTACTCTCTGGCTGTAATGACCACTCTCTCACCTTTCTCATTCCTCCATCCCATGGATGCATCGCGCTGGTACGTGAACTTCTCCTACAGCCCTTTTTTCTTTGCTTACGTGTCACATGTGGGGGATCTGGGCCGTGCAAAAGGCGGGCCAGACCATGGAGATCACCCAGCACGAAAGCTGGGTCGATCGCTCTTTAGGCGGGGCTATGTGTAATTCGAGTTAAGCCGTTGGTTGTCCATTGATGTCCACAGCTGCCCGTGGGTTTCCTTTATCTACACCGTTGAATGAGGCATCTTCCGTCTTGGAAGATCCTAGACATCAGATCTCTGGCCTTCTTTTCTCAAAACGGGTGTTGGAAGCAATAGTGAGATCAGTGGTCACCAGCCATGGACCCCACTTACATGGATTGGTTGATTAGGAGGAAGGGAGACGTTACATCTATGGAATATCGTAGAACTAGAACCATTCCTCTCCGTACACGTGGCAGGGTGATAAATGAAGAGAGGTGATAGATTCGTATATTGTCATCGGTGTGATTTTCAGGGTCGTTTTTGGTAGATCGTTTGGATCCCACCTAGTGGTAGTGGCCTGTTTCGCACGGCAAAATTTAGTACTGTCAGGCTCGTTCTTATCTTGTCCGTTTGGGCCGGAGAGAGGAGGAAGTAAACCCGAAACCCTAATCCCTAATCCTAAACCCTAAACCCTAATCCTTACTCTTTCTTGCGATGTGGCCTACTTGGATGTTTGATTTTCCTTCTTTTTGGCATCCCATCCTTATTTAACTGGTGGGCATTCCATCCTCACTCTTTCTTTAGATGTGGCCTACTTGAATGTTTGATTTTCCTTCTTTCTGGGATAATATTCTAACATGAGTTGGTCCAAAAGGCATATGAAGTGGATATTATGTTGTCGTCATGGTGCCCCACATAGCCTTTTATAACGTGGGTTGCTTATTACCTATATATATATATATATTATATATATATATTATATATATATTATATATATAATATATATATATATATATATTGTAGCCTATATGTAATGAGGTGATGTGGTGGCGAGTTACTGGTGTAAGTCTTGAAAGGATAAAATTGCCTCTGGTGGTTAGTTGAAAGGTTAATAAAATTGACTCTGGTGGTTAGTTGAAAGGTTATGGTAAAAAGCTAAAGTTTTATACATTTCTATGTTAAAAAGCTGAAGTTCAAAACTTCTCTATTGATGATTAATTCTGAGAGCCAACATATCCAAAGCTGCTTGTTCTATATTCAATAGAAATATTAGCTACCAAGCACTTATAAAAACAATTAGTTAGGACATGTGGTGCATGTGTATGTTGAGAACTTGGTACATGTTCATTTGTGGAGCTTGAAAATATATTTATGGTGCATGTGTTGCATGTATAGCTTGGTACATGTACAAATAGTTAGGTGAAGGTTGAATGTCGTATAATTGGCACATTTAGTATTGTGTACCATAACAAGAATTAGTAGGTCTGAAAGTATTTTTAAGAACAGGAGAGACCCTATAATCATTAAAAAAAAATGCTTGAACAACTGGTCCTCGTTTGTTTGTTTTTGTTTAGGGAAGCAGTAGACAAATTTTAGACAAGATGATTGTACTTGGTTTTATTTTATTTTTTGCTAGTACATAAGCTCCCTTAAGGAGGGAGATGGTATGATTGTGCAATTGTAAAGCCATCCCTACATAAGCACATGAAGGGGTGAGGAGCGAAAAAGGTGATAGGTTGTGTTATGTCATGGGTGCATTGTGTATGGGCTGCGGTTTTTGGTAGTGTCAAGACCTAAAGTGGTGCACTATCAACTCTACGCAAAAAGAGCATGTTTGGATGCAACAGTAATTATTTCCCAATGGTTTCCTAAACAGTAAGACTTGAGCAACTTTGGAGTAGTAAAAGTTTAGTCCTGGATAGGTTATGTAGGTGATGCTAACTTGGATTAGGCTGTTTGGTTATGTTATCATAGATTATCTATTTTGCTAATTGTTCATTACAATATTTTAATTTATGACATGGATTGCTATTATTTGATTATTAATTCCATTGTAAACATTATGCATCCAAATATTGCTTTATGGAGAGTCTTTTATTGATCTAGGAAACAAAATATATTCCAGGCTATGGTCTGACACATGCCCTTAATTACAATCCTTAGGAAAAAACTTTTGATTAGAAGGTAAAAAACAAATAAAATTAATCTATTACATGATATATAATAGCTGATGTAAATGATGCAACAAAGCCCTAATCTATGGTCCTTTATCTTCAGTGTCCAGATCATCAATTAGGCAAAGTATTATGGTGCTTTAAGGATTTAATAGCCTCAACATCATTGTCTTGGATAGCTTCAGGAAGTTTGGAAAATCTAGTAGCATGCTTGCTTCACCCCGGGTTGTTCAAAAGATCTTGAATAGAAAGAGCTTGTCGGTGATCTGCTGGAGAAACCAGGGGTGACTGCAGATTGCCTTGATGGTCAACGTGGGGCCACCGGGGGAGTTCAGTCATACATCCCAAACAGTTAGCGTAGGGCCACTGTCTAGGGATATGGACATTTGGCTGGTGCTGTTATTAGGGCCCCGAATAGTTAACTCTGGGCCACTGCTCAAGTCTCTTAGGTAGTCGGCACGGAGCTAGATTGGTGGGCTTAGAAAATTGCCGCGGGGCCACGGCTGGAAGGTTCAAGAGGTTTGCACAGTGCCATCTTTCAAAAGAATGAGTTCTTAGACCCTCTCATTCTCACCTTGTCCCGGACACTGGTACGAGGAGAAGGAAGGGAAGGGTTGGAGAGCTTGGAGCTCGGTAAGCGAGGAGGAGTGGCTGTTGGACTGGAGGCTGAGACACGGAACGCAAATGGCATGGTATGTGGAAAATGAGAACCTACTGGGGTGTTTATAGCGATGAGAGGTTGTGATTTCCTGCCCAAGAGATGGTTATGGTCATTCCCTGTTGAAAAGTTTATTAAGCTGTTATGGTCACGCATTGTATTCCTATTGGATGATTCATAGTGCGTTCTATCGATGCACTCTGGGATTGAAACTGCGTTATGTGATGACCTTTTTTTTTTTTTTTGGGTTATCTTGTTAGTGCACACCCCACTGTCAGTACACACTTAAGTGTTAGCCACCCCCACTAGGGAATCAATACCAAGACCTCAGTGTTGAAACGGGGTATCTACATGATTGTTGGCGCGATTGTGGCCCTGCCAAGAAAATAGGTACTGTGTTGTCTTCGGGTAGTGAGTGCGGACTGGATTTCATCTTCCTTGAAGACTGCTTAATTGTTTCCTTGTGTTGCCCTTGGACGGTGAGCATGAGGTGAAAATGTGGGTTTGTGTTGCCCAGATGGTGAACATGGATTAAACAAAAGCTGATCCATGCTAACCCTTAGGCATTACAGACTTGGGTCTGTGCTAATAGAATGCAAAATAGCTGCTCTGCGATAGCCCTATGAGGTTAGCACGATCTACAAAATCTCAATGCTGATTGGCTGTAGCAAAAATTCCAATGTTAACACTCACATTCCTTCAGCATTTTGAATAAGGATTTTTCAGAACAAGTGGTGCATGGGGGCGCATATGACGCAATGGCACACATGTCGCATGTACAACTTTTCATGTGTAACATAATTAGTTCACATGTGCATTGGTACATGTGGGGTGCTTAAAGTTTGATGGTTGGGTGCTTAAAGTTGATGGTTGAACATGGTATGTGGGAAGGTTGAAGATGGATGGTGGTACATGTAACATATATGACTTAAATGGTGTGTCATGTTTTAGTAGGATATTGAAACAAGAATATAACTTTGCACCTTTTTGTGGAACGTGTCATTGTAAATAAAAAAAAATGATCATATTTGGGAAAAAAAGCTAACCATTTTTTAAATTCTTATACAAAAACTGAGCCAACAAACTAGGAATAGGCTAGATACTGGAACAACTTATTAAAGACAACTTTGATTACAACCAAATGGCCATAAGAGTCTATTTGTTACCGTCATACTTTTGTGCCTAACTACATTTGGGACAAACAACTTGTCTATATTTGTTCATTGTTTTTTTTCATGGGAACCAAGAAAAGTGAGGACAATTTGTCTTACTTTTGATTGTTAGAGGGCCGTTGTTGTTCCTGATGAAAACCTTGAGATTTGTGACCAGTTAATTGTACCGGACCATATGATTGTGGTATGTAATTACCACATGTGCCTTATGTGCTAATGTGCCATGTGTGTTATAGTTTATCTTCAAGCATGGTAAATTTTCACCATTCAATTTTTAAATCCCTGTCATGTCAAATGTTTTAAATCAACAATATTGACTGATATATCTTGTGTCCCACCTGTGCGATACGAAATGCACAGTAGTGATGAGATATCTCACATGTTCGATCTGGTGAGCATTTTTAATTTTTGATCCCTTTTTTGTT
>JAJHSJ010000012.1:60566817-60616937 GCA_021015155.1 Magnolia officinalis
CAAAACTTCTCCCCCTTTTTGACACAAAAGACAAAGAAAGAAGAGCATCAATAATAAAGAAAATAGGAGTTGATTCAAGAGAGCATAGTGCATAATCAAAAAGTCAGTAAGCATGTAAAGTTCAGTAAAAAAAAATATACAGACCCATCAAAAAATTAGTCAGAACCAAAAGAGGGTGTGCAGGATTAGATGGATCAATTTTGTGTAAACCTTAGCAATCCGCCTTATATATTTGCGTAAATAAGAAAATGCGTGTCTTGGGTAACACGAATTTGAGCCACCTGCTCTTGAAGGGAATTCAATCTCTCATTAAAATCAGAAGGCTGAAAATCAGGATCATCAGCCGAGTCTGACTCAAGTTCTTCAAATAAATCATCCATATTCACGTCTTCAGGAAGATAACCAGCTTGAGCATCCTGCTTCAGCACCACTGCTACCAGCATCCACTTGGCCATCAGCCAATTCTAAATTCATCTTCTTAATATTGGAATTATTAAAAGGGAGATGATGGATGGGTTTTTCTCTAGTAGGCATAGCCACGAGCATATGATTTGCCAGCATAGTCAATAAATAACCAAAGGGTATATCACTATGTCCAGGATGGTGATGAGACAGAATAATGGAATGACAAATTAAAGAAGGTAGACTATTTTTGCACCAGAGACTACAGAATGCAAAACACGAACCATGAAAGCAGTGAGTTCGGTTTATTACCAGAACGTGGATAAATATTTGAGATGAATATCGTATGAAGTACTCTGTGTCTGGGTAAAAATACCTTGAGGGAAGTGCATGACCTTATGAGTCCAATGAACATCCAAATTACATAAATCTCTAGTAAGCATTTTTTGTTCAGATTCTGAGAGACTGTCATGTAAAATATGAATTGGAATGCTCTCATCATTGACAGGTATTTCCATAATGTCAACAATCAAATGTCGATCTACTAAAAACAATCCTTCTTGAGTATCAACTTTAAAAGTTAAATCCTCAAGAGAAAAATCACAGATACATGCAAACATGGATTGGGCAATGGACTGGTATGTAGCTCCACCCCAATATAAGATGTTATTCCATCCCACAGATTCCAACAGAGGAGGGATACCAAATGAAGCAATGTGATTGACATTAACAGGACGCTCAACAATAACATTGCGCATACGCAAATCCCGAGCATTAGAAGGATCATTTTCGGGGAGAGCGAAGATGACGTTGTACAATAGAAGCTGATCTAGAAGAAGAGGGACCTCGAGTAGTTTTCTTTTCACCTCTAGCATCCATTTTCAAAGAAGGATTTCAAGGAAACAACAAGATGCAAGATAGAAGAAATGGGTTTAGATAGAACAGATTTTCAAGATAAAACCCCAAACTTGCAATGAACGACCAAATAGATTCCATAAGAATGAGATTTGAAACACTAATAGCAAGAATCTAAAAAAAATGCAAAAGAACCACTAACCTTGAAGTACTATGAAGGTGGGTTCGACGGTCGTAGCTAGAACCGTTGGAGAGTAAAAAGAAATGAAGAAGAAGAGTCAAAATCCCCAAATTAAAGTGAAATCCCGAGTTTCACGACCGGTCGTGTAAGTGTTCGACCGGTCGTAGCACGACCGGTCGTGTACACTCACGACTGGTCGAGTACGACACAAACATGCAATTTTTAAATAATTTTCAAATTCAAGCAAATAAAACATCAAAGTTATGTACATTATGATACACCAAATCAAGCAAATTCAATTTAAATTGCACATACCGAGATCAAACTTTAATTTATTAACCTGCTTTTGTCGAGCGGTTTAGTGAAAATGTCTGCAAGTTGAGTCTCGGTTGGAATGTAATCCAAATATATTAATTTTTCTTCCACTAATTCACGAATGTAATGAAATCTAATGTCAATATGCTTAGTACGTGAATGCTGAACTGGATTTTTAGAGATATTTATCGCACTGGAATTATCACAAAATAAAATCATAGAATCCTGAGTGATTCCATAATCGCTTAACATTCGTTTTATCCAAACAAGTTGAGTACATGCATTTCCAGCAGCAATGTATTCAGCCTCAGCTGTTGATAGCGATATAGAACTTTGCTTCTTGTTAAACCAAGAAACAAGACAATTTCCAATGTAGAAACAACCACCACTGGTTGATTTCCTATCATCAATGTTTCCAGCCCAGTCAGCATCTGCGTACCCGGCTAATTGAACATTAGTCTCATGTGGATACCAGAGACCCAGTTTAGTAGAACTTGCGACATATCACATAATCCGCTTAACAGCAGTTAAGTGAGATTCTTTAGGATTTGATTGATAACGAGCACAAATACCAACACTCAAAGCAATATCTGGTCTACTAGCAGTCAGATAAAGCAAACTACCAATCAAACTACGATACAATTTAGGATCCACATCATTACCTGTAGAGTCTTTTGATAGTCTCAAAGTTGTACTCATAGGAGTATCAAAATTTTTACCTTTCTCAAATCCAAATTTCTTAATTAAACTCAGATCATATTTGGTTTGAGAGATAAAAATTCCATCAGGTTGTTGTTTTACTTGCAACCCTAGAAAATAGTTTAATTCTCCAACCATGCTTATTTCGAATTTAGACTTCATCAAATCTGCAAACTCAACAGTCATGTTAGTACAGGTTGATCCATAAATAATATCGTCAACATATATTTGAACCATTAGAATATCATCGTTATGTTTCTTAACAAAGAGTGTCTTATCAACACATCCCATCTGAAAATTATGACTCAGTAAAAACTTAGTCAATTTTTCGTACCATGCTCTGGGAGCTTGTTTCAGACCATAGAGAGCCTTCTTAAGACGATACACATTATCAGTAAATTTAGGATCTTCAAACCCTGTAGGTTGTTCAACATATACATCTTCATGTAAATCACCATTCAGAAAGGCACTCTTTACATCCATTTGGTAAATTTAATCTTCCTAAAGCAAGCAATGGAGATAAAAAGTCTGATTGATTCAAGACGAGCTACAGGGGCAAATGTTTCATTATAGTCAATACCTTCAATTTGTGTATACCCCTGTACAACTAGTCTTGCTTTATTTCGAATAATATTTCCAAGTTCATCAGATTTGTTTTTGAAAATCCATTTGTTCTAATAATATGTTATCTTTAGGTCTAGGAACAAGGTGCCAGACATCATTTCTGACAAACTGATTAAGTTCTTCTTGCATCGCAAGAATCCAGTTTTCATCCAAAGTGCTTCTTTTACGTTAACCAGTTCAATCTGGGATGTAAAGCATACGTAGTTACATATGTCCTCTAATTGTCTACGAGTGCGCACACCAGTGAGAGGGTTTCCAAGTATTTGAGAAGTTGGATGATCTTTAACAGTCCTTAATTCTGGATTAGTTTCACTTGATGAAATTTCTTGTTTTTCAAGTATAAGAACTTCATCATTATCTGAACTAGGGACAGGTGTATTCAAAAGATCGTCAATCACAACATTTATTGACTCTTGAATCACACCGGTCCTGTTGTTCAGAACACGATATGCACGACTGTTTAAAGAATATCCTAAAAAGATCCCTTCATCACTTTTAGTGTCGAATTTCCCAAATTTTCACGGTCACGCAAAATATAGCACTTGCTGCCAAAAACTTGAAAGTATTTGACAGAAGACTTTTTCTCAAACCACATTTCATAAGCCGTTTTATTATTAGATTTATAAATATAAACACGGTTAATAATGTAGCAGGCTGTATTCACTGCTTCGGCCCAGAGATTCCTAGGGAGCTTCATGCTATTTAACATAACATTTCCCATTTCTTGAAGCACTCTATTCTTCCTCTCGACAATTCCATTTTGTTGAGGAGTTTTAGGTGCAGAGAATTCATGCGATATTCCCTGATCGCTACAGAATTTCTCAAAACCGCTATTTTCGAATTCGGATCCATGATCACTACGGATCTTGTTGACTTGAGAACATTTTTCAGTTTGAATCCGTTTTATAATCTTTTTTACTTCATCAAGGGTTTCTGATTTGTCTCTCAAGAATGAAACCCAAGTGTATCTTGTATAATCATCTACAATAACTAAGATGTACTTTTTGCCACCTCGACTTTTCGTTCTTGTTGGTCCTATAAGATCCATGTGGAGAAGCTCGAGTGGTCTTGTGGTGATATTGGAGTTCACCTTTTTGTGAGAGCTCCTAGTTTGTTTACCATACTGGCATTCACCACAAATCTTGTCTACTTTTTGCATCTTAGGTAGACCTCTAATTAGTTCACTTTTGCTCAATCTGTATAAATTTCGGTAGTGTACATGTCCAAGGCATTTATGTCATAATTCTGTCTCATCGGTATGGACCATGTAGCACGTTTGTTTAGATGAGCTACCATTGCTTACTATATAGCAGTTTTTAGAAGTTCTGCGACCAGTTAATATTACAGAACCCTTTTCATTTATAATTTCACAACCTTGATTAGAAAATTTAACATTATGGTTGTTATCGCATATTTGAGATATGCTCCACAGGTTGTGTTTTAAACCCTCAACATATAAAACATTTTTAAATAAGGGAAGATTATAGAGTTGGACCGTACCTTTGCCAATTATCGTGCAGTTGCTACCATCACCAAATGTGACTGACCCATCAGTCATATCTTTAAGATCGGTGAATAGTGCTTTGTCGCCTGTCATATGTCTGGAGCATCCACCTCTAGATACCATTTCGAATGGCTTGTAGCTTTGAAAGCAGTGTAATCAACCAAACAGGCAACCTTAGGAACCCATTTCAGTACTGTTTTGGGTTTAGGAGAATAATTGGTCTTCTTTTGTTTATAGTTGTAAGAGTGACCTACTGAGTTAGATTTTAATAGCTCCTTAAGTAAATCAACAATTTTTCAGCTAGTGGGTTTCAAATCTAATTTTGAAATTTATATAGCTGCTTTTAGGTTTTGAACAGTTTTTGTATTTAGAAAAAAACTTGACTAGTACCTTTTCCTTTTGAGTTAGAAGTCTCTCCTTTCACAAAATTGGAACGAGGTATCTTCTGTTTAGGAGATGTGTTTTTATCATAGCCCAACCCGGATCGATCGCCACATTTTCTTGATCCGGATAATAATTTTCTAATTTTGGATCACCTTGGGCATATCTCCATGTGTCCTTCAAACTCAGAAGAGAAGATACTTCATTTTTAAGTTTCTCATTTTCAGATTTCAAATTTTCAATTAGGGAGGTTTTGAATTCTAGATCACACTTTGATTTTTCAAAACAATCTGAAATTTGAGATTTTTCTAAAACAAGGGTTTCAAAACATTCTTTAAGTTTAAAAACTTTTCTTTTTGAAGTTTAAGTTTGACAGCAATTTTACAACTTTCCTTATATAAGGCATTGTAAGCATCTTGAAGATCTTCATCATATTCATGATCACTATCCAAATTTTCTTCACTTGTTGAATCATCGTGATCGAAAAAGGTAAACTTGGCTAGAGTCATAAGGGCCTTAAGTTCACTGCCCGACTCGGTTTCTGAATTTTCTGATTCAGAAGAGGCTTCAGAATCAGACGATTCATCCCAAGTAGCCAACATACCCTTCCTTTTGGATCTGTCCTTTTTAGGACATTTGTTTACTAAATGCCCATATTCTTGACAGTTGTAGCATTGACTATCTTTCAATGATTTCCAAGTTTTAGACTTAGGTTTAGAACGTTTCTTTTCATTTGCCTTTTGAAAGTCGACTCTTTTCTTACTTTTGAAAATCTTATAAAACTTTTTCGCCAAAAGGACCATATCATCTTCAGACTTTTCTGAATCTGAATTTTCTTGAGTAATACTTTTAGATGACTTCAAAGCAATAGATTTACCTTTAGGAGCTTTAAAACTTAATTCATAGGTTTGTAAAGAACCAACTAATTCTTCTACCTTCATATTATCCGTATCACGAAGTTCCTGGATTGCGGTTACCTTAGAATTGAACTGTTCAGGAAGAGAGCGTAGTATTTTTGTACACATTTTACTTTCTGGAATCTTATCGCCAAGACCCAACATTGAGTTTACAATGTCATTCAATCTAGTGTAAAAGTCCATAAACATTTCATTTTCCTCCATATGAATTTCTTCAAATTTAGTTGTGAGGAGTTGGACTTTAGATTTCTTGACAATTGATGTACCTTCATGTGTCATTTCTAAAATATCCCAGGCTTGCTTTGCAGTATCACAGGATATGATTCTTTTGAACTCATCCGGTGATAGTGCGCAAGTGATTGCATTTAGTGCTTTAGCATTAGCACTACTCTTATTTTTCTGAAGTGTAATCCATTGGTAATTCAGTGTAATTTTCATAGATTTTGAACCATCAACACCAGTTACTTCCATGATAGGAGGTTTCCATTCAATCACTGTGGCTTGCCACACACTTTCATCCATTGATTTGAGGAAGATCCTCATTTTGGCTTTCCAATAGGCATAGTTGGAGCCATCAAAGGGTGGAGGCCTAGTAACTGAAAGGCTATCAAAATTTGACATCTTTTTATATAGCTTAGAACGTTAGCTCAGGAAATAAATCCAAATAAAAAGCAACAAAAATGAGCTATTAGGCTTTGATACCACTTGAAAAGGCCAAGCTATATGTCCTAGAGGGGGGGTGAATAGGACTATGCCAAATTTAAAATAAAATCAGCGGAAAATAGAATAAACCAATATCCTTACAATTATGAATCAATTCACAATGCTAAATTTAAATCACCTTGATAAATAAGTATTGAGAGATTGATACAAATTCAGATCTAACGACAACCTTACACCATAATAAACAAGGGCTTATGGTAGGACAACCTTATTTCTAGAACATCTTTGGATCAAGGACTCAATTTTAATAGAAGTAATAAAATAGCAAGGAATTGAAATTAAATGCAGAAGTATAGATCTAAATTATTACAACAATCCCCCACACTTGCTTGAAATCTAAATAGTTACAACATTCACATCCACTTGTACATTCCACACAATCGAATGATAAAAGATATGAAAATTAAGCAAGCATTCAATCCACAAGACAAAGAGTTATAGTGGTTCGCCTGTGTGTTCACCAACTGTCTTTCAACAGCCACACATAAAGCTACTCCACTCCTAATATCCTCACACAGGGGATATTAGCGTTCACTATCAAATAGGTTTTCACAGGTTCACCAAAAACCTTTACAATTGTGTCTTTTTCACTTGGGCTTACACAATTCAAAAACCCCTCTTTTCTGAGTTTTCTGGTTCTCCTCAGACAACCAATACAATGAGATTTTTCTGGTTCAACCTCAAACAAAACAACAGTACAATGAGATTTTCTGCCTTAACCTCAAACAAAACTAAAACTAAATAAATTTTACAGAATTGTAAAATACCTAGATTTCTCCTTTTCTTAGCAGCCCGGTAGAACCAATCGGAGTAGATGATTGAATGTCAAAGTTCAATTTCCAATACTCACATTCATAAGGTTCTAAATTCTAATAGATTTTAGATTTAACTTGTTGGGCGTAGCTATATTTGATTTTGATTCCAAGAAGAAGGAATAAGATAATTCCTCTTTTCAAATAAGATTGGAATATAGAAACAAAATCAAATTAAATAAGCTAGCAAAAAGGAATATTAAATAAGCGCAATGTAGCTTAAAATAAACACAGACTTATCTCAGAGTGATCACTTAAAAATTTTTGAATTGAATAGAGTTGGAGTATGAAAACTCTGAATTTCGTGTTCAATTTATAGAAGCAAAAATCGTTCCTACGACTGGTCTTAGAAACCTTAGACTGGTCGTAGCTCTAACAAATTTTTGAAAAATTAAGCGCGATCTTTGAAAGTCGTTCCACGACTGGTCGTGAGTAGCCTACGATTGGTCGTGGGTCACCTACGACTGGTCGTGGATCTCTACGACTGGTCGTAAGACCATAGATTACGTTGCTGGACTTTGAGTCGTCGCTCCACGACTGGTCGTGGACGAGTCGAAGCCACACCTACGACCGGTCGAGGGACCTCCAGGACTGGTCGTGGGCGTACCAAAAATTTTGAAAAATCTTCAACTACTTAGGACTGGTCGTGGAATTTCTTGGACTAGTCGAACCACTGCCAGGACTGGTCGAACAAGAGCTAGGACTGGTCTTAGAATAGACCAAACTTATGTAAAATAAATATTTGATTTATGTATCCAAAGTGACCTACTTAAAGGGTCAACCTAAGGTCATTCAAACCTGAACCGTGTCGTATGGACATTGAACTTCAACCATTCAACGAATGTAGATTGTTTGAACCATATCAGGCTTGAGATCTTGAACTTGTTGTAGCTTCAAACTTGAGATCTTCATCAGCATAATAACTACTTTATGCATTGCTTATTAGTCTTGAAGTCATGAGTTGTTTCTTAAGACTTGAACTTCAACATTGTAGCTTCTTGAGACTTCAACATGTAGCTTCTTGAACTTCAATATGTAACTTCTTGAAAAGTTCAACTTGTAGCTTCTTGAAGTGTTTATGCAGTGTCTTGAATTCATATAAATCATCATACAAGCACAAGACACAGATAGATGTTTTGACACATCAAAATTTGACAACCAAAGGAGTATGAGACCATAACACTTACAGCACTGACAATGGTGGTGAATATATTGGCGACTTTCACGAGTACTGCAAGTCCATAGGTATACGACATGAACAGACGGTTCCCAAGACCCCCCAGCATAATGGTGTAGTTGAGCGAATGAATCGCACCATTGTTGAGAGAATTAGATGCATGTTATCCCTTGCAAAATTGCCCAAGACGTTCTGGGGAGAAGCAATGCACACAGCGGTGTATTTGATAAACAGGTCTCCATCAGTCCCGTTGAATGGAGAAGTACCTGAGAAGGTGTAGACTGGACAGGATCTATCGTACAGTCATCTAAAGGTGTTTGGATGCAGGGCATCCGTTCACGTACCAAAGGACGAGAGTTCCAAGCTCGATATGAAGATCAGGCAGTGTGTGTTCTTGGGGTACAGTGATGAAAAGTTCGGTTATAGATTGTGGGATCTGTCGAGAGGAAGCTCGTCAGGAGCAGAGATGTGGTTTTCTTTGAAGATCAGTGTATAGAAGACATTGGTAAGTCAGAGAAGAATCAGCCTAGTTCAGGTGAGCTAGTGGACACGGATCCGATTATTCCTCCCGTGGTTGCCTGATGACGGGGGAGTACAGCAAGGTGCAGAGGACGAGGGAGTTCCTTCAGAAGATGGACCGGGGGAGCAGCCCCCATTTGATCCACCTGTTGAGCCACAGGTGAGGAGGTCATCTAGGGACAGACAACCGTCCAAGTGGTACTCGCCACATGAGTACATTATACTGATTGATGGGGGAGAGCCAGAAGATTATTCTGAGCCCTAGCCGACGAGCATAAGGGGGAGTGGTTGAAAAGCTATGCAAGAGGTGATGGAATCCTTGCATAAGAACCACACCTATGACATGGTGGTGAAACGGCCTAAGGGCAAAAAGCTTTGAGCAATAAGGGGTGTTCAGAAAGAAGGTTGAGCAGAAGAATTCACAGACAAGGTCAAGGCCAGACTTGTGGTGAAAGGTTTTGGTCAGAGGAAAGGCATAGACTTCGAGGAGATATTCTCCACCAGTGGTTGAAGATGACATCCATACGGGTGTTGCTGGGTTGGCGGCATAGCATGGATCTGGAGATAGAGCAGTTAGATGTTTAAACTGCCTTTCTCCATGGTGACCTAGAAGAAGAGATCTACATGCACAACCAGAGGGGTTCGAAGTCAAGGGCAAGGAGCATATGGTGTGTAGGCTGAGGAAGAGTTTGTATGGGCTGAACAAGCTCCACGGCAATGGTACAAAAAGTTCGACTCGTTTATGTTGAAACATGGGTATGACAGAACGGAGTCGGACCACTGTGTGTTCACGTGCAAGTTCTCAGATGGTGATTTCTTAGTTCTGCTATTATACGTTGATGACATGCTCATCATGGGAAAAGACATCAAGAAGATCGACAGGCTGAAACAGGAGTTGGGCAAGTCTTTTGCGATGAAAGACTTGGGACCGGCTAGACAAATCATAGGAATGGAGATAACATGTGACAGAAGCAGCAGGAAGCTCTGGCTGTCACAAGAGCGGTATATTGAGAAAGTCCTAGAGTGGTTTAATATGAATGCAGCGAAACCGGTCAGTACTCCACTAGATGGTCACTTCAAATTGAGCGACAGACAGTGTTCCAAGACGAAAGCAGATGTGGAAGAGATGCAGAAGATACCCTACGCGTCAGCTGTAGGAAGTTTGATATATGTTATGGTGTGTACACGCCCAGACATAGCATATGCGGTTGGTGTTGTCAGCCGGTATCTTGTCAATCCTGGTAAAGAGCATTGGGTAGCGGTGAAATGGATATTGCAGTATCTAAGAGGCTCACCCAGGTTGAGCCTATGCTATGGTGACGGTAAACCAGTGTTAGAGGGCTACACAGATGCAGATATGACAGGTGACATAGACTCCAGGAAGTTTACATCGGGATTCATGTTCACGTTTGCTGGGGGAACGGTTTCTTGGCAGAGCAAGCTACAGAAGGTCGTAGCATTGTCGACGATAGAGGCCGAATACATTGCAGTCACAGAGGCATGTAAAGAGATGCTTTGGATGAAAAGGTTCCTACAGGAACTTAGCTTAAAGTAGGAGGAGCACGTGGTCTATTGCGATAGTCAGAGTGCTATACACTTGAGCAAGAATCCAAGTCAGCATTCCAAGTCAAAGCACATAGAGATTCGGTATCACTGGATCAGGGATACTTTGGAACAAAAGGTGTTACAGCTTGAGAAGTTCCACATGGATGATAATGGGTCAGATATGATGACCAAGGCCTTGCTCAAGGGCAAGTTTGAGGTTTGTAAAAACCTAGCTGGCTTAAAGAAGGTGAATCCCTCCTGGGTCAAAAAGGGGGAGATTTGATGGGTTTTTTTGACCTGTCGTCCTTTCGCAATTGGGATGCGCAAGTCCTTTCGCAACTGGGATATGGAAAGGAGTTTCCTAAAACTATAAAAAAGGGTCCCTAGGGTTTTTCTAGTGTATGTTGTGTTGATGAGAAAAATACAAGAGGGCTATTAAAGGTGAGAGAGGGGGAGAAAGAGAGAGAGGAAGCTTGTAGAAGGGAGGTTATACTCGTGGAGGCTAGGTGATCTACGGTGAAGTCTATATCTCAGCGCTCCTACGTCCTCGTAATCGGTGAGATCTCTCTGGTTTTCTTTATTGTTTCATTGTTCATCCACTCCTGCGTGAGTGAAGAAGGTTGTAAACATTTTACTTCATAGTGGATTATTGATCTGGAGAGGTCCCGTGGTTTTTACCTCTCTGAGGGTTCTCCACGTAAAATTCTTTTGTGTGGTGTGTGATTGATGCATTGATTATCTTCATTGCTTTATTATCCATAATTCTGGTTTGTTCTGGAGGGCTAGATCCTAAGGTTTTGTGCAAGGCCCCCAACAAGTATGGCAAAAAATTATAAAAGAGTATTACCCAAGAAAATGACAGCCCCAGTGCCCTTTTTTTTTTTTTTTTTTTTTTCTGACAATGAGAGTAGAGCCTGTAATCAATCAAAAACTCATGTCTAATAGGAGGAAAAAATGACAAATGATAGTGACAATACTATTGAGAGTGTGAGGGTTAAATTCATTAAAAAAAATGAAATGATTCTCAAATGATGGAAGAGGGATAAAAAGAGGTAGAAGAACATACCCATCTAATTTTACTATCTACTTATTCATGTCTTTTGTTCCGTTTGGTTGTCTAACTAGATAAGTTACTCTCTTCTTTCATTAGGTGCCTCTTTCTAATTTTTGTTGTTTTGTAAAATAACATTTATTGGGAAAGATTTTTCTAGTAGCATTCACATCTAGATTTGGCACATTTCTGGAGGATTTGGATGTGCACGCTCTCATTGTCCTTTTCTATGGTCAAACAAGTCTATTATTCAAGAAGCTTCATTTGAAGTTGGATGCTCTCTCTCATTTTCACTTCACTCCAAAATCGATATGTATTCTTTCTTGAAGCCATTTCCTAAATATTCACAACTGAATTTATTTATGCATCCAAATGTATCCTACTGGGTTTATATCGTTGCTTAAAACTTGCTTTTTTGTAGGTATTCCCTACAAACATAAAGGGAATTGCTGGAAGAGTGCCGACTATGGTTAACTGGTGGCCGGTTTCATACACTTTCAACATTTTCACGAGTTGGATATCTTTTTCACAAGTTAGATATCATCAAGTGAGAGAGGTCATATGATCCTAGCGTAGATGTTTGGTTATTGGGTAGTTTTAGACACTTTCAACTCTTGTACAAGATTTTATTAGTATTTAATGCTGATTTTTTTATTCTATATTTTTGGTGTGGATAGTTTAGATTGTTCCAAGGGACCACCCAAGTGAACAGCTCCGCGTGATTCAGATATGCTTTCTTGCCTTTACATTATGATTATGATGTGTATAAATATTTTGAGTTTTTACAATCCACGCATTTAAATGGTCATATATGCTTTCGTATTCTGATTTTGAAGTGCATAGATATTCTATGAGTTTTTACAATCCATGCATTGGAATGGTCATATATGCCTTCATATTATGATTTTGCTATGTATAGATATGTATTTCGTGCAACATATTCAAAAAACAACAAATGTAAAGCTTTTTTTTTTTTTTTTTTGAAGAATTTACCAACAAACTGCCCAAGTGAACAGCTACACGTGATTCAGATATGCTTTCTTAGCTTTATATTATGATTTTGATGTGTATAGATATTCTATGAGTTTTTACAATCTATGCATTTGAATGGTCACATATGCCTTCATATTGTGATTTTGATGTTTGTAGATATGCTATTAGGTGCAATAGATTCAAAAAACAAGAAATGTAGATAATTTTTTTAGAAATTTTACCAATGAACTGCCCAAGTGAACAACTACACGTGATTTAAATATGCTTTCTTGACTTTATATTGATTTTGATGTGTACAGATATTTTGAGTTTTTACAATCCACGCATTTAAATGATCATATACGCCTTTATATTATGATTTTGATGTGTATAAATATGCT
Source organism: Magnolia officinalis (assembly GCA_021015155.1). Taxonomy (NCBI): domain Eukaryota; kingdom Viridiplantae; phylum Streptophyta; class Magnoliopsida; order Magnoliales; family Magnoliaceae; genus Magnolia; species Magnolia officinalis. The sequence continues at coordinate 60,579,896 of JAJHSJ010000012.1, forward strand.
ATCAAGTGCAACAGATTAAAAAAATAACAGATGTAAAAGCTTTTTTTTTTTTTTGTAAAATTTTTACCGACGGACCAAATCCGTCACTACTTTCAGAAGTTTGAAATCATCGACAGATTTTGAAGTTTGTCGGTTATCCAAAGAGTAACGACAGACCATATCCATCACGAAATTTTAGAATGAAATCCATTGCTCTAATGGTTTTTCAGAGGTTGCGATGGACTTTTAAGTTTTACGACGAATATGATCCGTTGTTTTTATTTGACAGATCAAATTCGTTCAATTTTTTTGACAGACCCTATTTGTCATTTAGGTTTTATGATAGAAAATTTTAGGACCATGCGATAGATGAAGTTTTGATAATTAATATGGGATTCAAGGCATCATATTTCGATGGAATATTCCACCTAATGTCTGACATCTCTAACACGCTTTGCAAAATTCGTTTGTAACCATGAATATAGTAGGCTAGTAGAAGTTGCACTACAAAATTTTTGTTATGGTATTCTTTGCCGAAAAGTGGCCACCACACGCATATGAATGCAGAAGGAGATAATATTGTGTTTCTCATGATCGGGTATACATTTCCTTATGATTTGGTATGGGTGACATTTGAAAAGGTAAGGATGATCCCAGAAGAACTTGGGTGTACCTTAGTAAAGAATTTCTTCTTATCTTACGTAGTCCAATGAGTATGAATTATACCCGTGGCAAGATAATTGGCAATGTCAGCGTACCAAGATAATTAGGAGACTTTAAAGAGTTGTTCATCAGGGAACATGTCATTAATGGGTGTTGTCTCCATGGAATTAGATAGGACAAGCCGAGAGAGATGGTCAGCTAATATGTTTTCTACTCCCTTCTTGTTTCAGATTTCTAAATCGAACTCATGGAGTAAAAGGATCCATTTGAGCAAATGGGGCTTATCATCCTTCTTGGAAAGAAGGTACTTCAACACCACATGGTTGGTAAAGATCCGATGAAGTAGGACCTAAACTTGTCTAATGCAAACACTACAGCTAGGAGTTCCTTTTTTGTAGTTGTAAGGCCCGTATCCTAATCCATACCATTCCGTAAACTCCTGCAATCCTTTCTGTCTGATTCCGGCAATTCGTGACCTATAATCGATGTTTGCGCGTGACCCTAAGTCATATCCCATAGATCTGAGTCGGCTCAATTTAAGACTTGTACCATTGCGACAGACCGTTGTCCAGGTTCCAACACCACGTCTTTCACACCGATCCGATACCCTGGTCAGGAGATGTGGGCCAACGTTTATCTTGAAGAAACGTCGCACATTTACAAACCCAAGAAAATCTCTACAATCCATCCCATCAATCAATCAATCAATCAAAGTATATAGCCCATGCTTTCTTTCTCCCCAAGTTAAGCAACTTACCAAGTCAACTCTCAAGTCAAGTACATCCATCAACTCACACCCATCACCTCTCTTACAACCACCATTTCTCTCTCTTTCTCTTCACATTTTCTAAGCAACCAAGAAGTGCACGTCCAAGCAATTTCAAGAGAGAAAAGTTTTGTGTGTGACCCACTTCCCACCCCAAGATCCATCATCCTAGCCCTTCAATTCTCATAATCTTCCATCACAGAGGGACACAAGGAGCTCGGCGTTCCATTGGACCAAGAAAATGAACGGTGGGTGTTTTATAGGCCTAGATTTCATTCTTTTTATGATGGGCCAAGTGGGGCCTACCGATTGATGGTATGGATCTCACTTTGGACCCTAGATGTAGCCGATGGCCCACTATGATTCTCATGATCATTCCATGATGGAGCCATTCTCCATAGACCCCAGCATGATGTTTACTTTTTAGTTTGAAAGAAGGAATCTTCACCATTGATTTTTGATTTGGTGGCCCCATATGTATTGGGACTCACTTGATGTATGATTGAATGCATGGAAGGGAGGGCTCATAGTGTCGGGGTCCATCCATCACACGTCTCTCTCTCTCTCTCTCTCTCTCTCTCTCTCTCTCTCTCTCTCTCTCTCTTCCTCTCTTTCATTTTTGTGATGATGTGGTTGTGTGGCCCACTCGGATGGACCCCACCATGAAGCATGTATTTTATCCAAGCCATTTGTAGGTGGGGCCCACCTTATATATGTGTTACCCGAACCATTCAGTGTCCAGGGATGTTGGACATGGCTATACAATGAAGCATGAACAGACGGTGTGGTATACCATCCAGCAATGGAAAACAAAAATATCAGTTTGATTCTAAACCTTGAGTGGACCACTTATGCAGGCCCCACCTTGATGTATGGCTTTAATCCACGTCGTCCATCCTATTCCTCAGTTCATTTTAGGCGTTGAGCTAAAAAATGGAGTCAATCTGATTTTTTGGCAGGCCATAGCATAGAAAACAGTGATTTCTACCGTTCAAGGCTTTTAGGACCCACATTGATGTTTTGATTTGCCAAAACATACTGAATATTGGGCTCGTTTGGACTGTCTTGAGCCATAGAATCCAATGGGTGGAGTAGATCCACCTAATGCGGGCCCCACGTAGGAAAAACCATCAGAAAATAATATAAAAAAATAAATAAATACTAAGCATGCAGCAGGCGCTGCTGCTGTTGCGCATCCAGAGGATGCTGCAGCAGCGTCTTACTACTACGTAGGCACAGAGAGGCAAGGACCGTTGGGTCCCAGTCGTGGGGCCCCACCGTGATGTGTGCGAACATCAACGCCATGCATTTGGTGGCCCCCCTCCTGGTTGTGGGCCACCCCAAAGATCAGACGCATGTGGAGCCAGGTGGACCACATTGTAGACAGTGAGGGATTGAACGTCTTCCATTGAACTCCCTTGGAGTCCAGACGTTTTGGATAAATATAATATTTATTTATTTATTTCTTTTGGTCTGTGTGACCTTATTAACAAATTGGATGGAAAATAAACGTTATGGTGGGCCCCACGTGGGACCCACTAATGTATGTATTCCACACATTCCATCAGTGTGGCCCCCACCTTGAGGTATGTGCTTTATCTATGTCGTCCATCTATATGGGGCCATTGATGCATGTGTTGCATCCAAACCATCCAACCATTTTGAAAGATAATTTTAAGGCTTGAGACTAAAATAAGACAGATCTAGGATCAGGTGGGCCACATTTCAGAAAATAGTGGGTTTGAACATCCACCATTAAATCCCTTGGGCTACCAAGTTGGGACCTATATGATATTTGTTTTTCCTCTAAATCCAGGTCTTTGTGACCTTATGAATAGGATGGATGGGAAATAAACCCTATGGTGGGGCCCATTGGGATTTAACCGTGGAAATCATGATCACCACTGCTAGTTATTGTATAGCCCAGTTGATCTTTTGATATGATTCATTTCTTATATATACATTGATTTTTAAAAATAGATGAGTTAGGCTCGGCCCATTCGACTTGGCCCATTTGACTCGGCCCATTCAACTTAGTCCAATTGATTCAGCCCATTGTTTAGGCCCATTTGATTAGGCCTGATGTGATATATGTGGCCCGTTGTTGAGGCCCACCTTGATATATATGAGACCCATGTGATGCGGCCCATTTGATGTATTTAAGGCCCATGGGTTGAGGCTCAATGAGATGTATATAAGGCCCATTGCAATGTTTGATTCCACTATACTTTGTGTAATGATGTTTATGACAGGCCATGCCTTGGGAGCAATGATGGTTTAACGTCCACATTGTACAAATAATGTTGGTTAAATGTCCACATTGTAACTCTCCCCAGGGCCCATTGATAGGCCCATACTTGTTATGTGTAGGTCATCTAGGCCCATCTTCATTGTGAGAATAGTTCATCACCATATAACATGCTTAGTATAATTTCATGACTCATGCCCATATGCATCATATGTATGATTGATATGAGTAGTGACTGATCATAGCATATGCCATTGGACAAATTATTTATAGGACTCATTGATAGGAGTTACCCACATGAACGCATGGTACGCTCAAGATTACTGCATGACTGTTCAGTGTGACTCATGTATCTAGCATATGTGTGACTTGATCATTGTACGACCTAGCAACATCAGGGTCGTAGCCTCCACAGGCACATCGTGGATGACCAAATTGGATACCGAAAATATTGGCTTTAGAATTGTGGGCACGTAGGATGTCCTTGGGTGAAAATCCTAGAACCTTTTTGGTACCAGGAGAAGCTCCAACGTCTAGACCGAGTGGATATACGAGCGCCCGAGTGCCGAATACTAGTAGGCCGCGTCTCCCACTGTGTCGTGGTCGGTTTAAAGGGGGTGTGGCCTTATCCGCCTAAGTGAAGGGGTTGTAAGCTAGGCTGAGTTTGACCAGCTCGCAAATGAGTTCGCTATCGACGAGCTGGGTAGGTATTGGCAGACTCTTGGTCAGACGGATAGTGTGGTCTCTTCCACTCGCTGGGTTGTGTGACTAGGGAGGTGACAGTCAGTGTGGAGTGTACTAGACCCTGATGATATTATAGAGGAAAACTGTACTGATATGTATACTTGATGAGGACTGGCATGCTTGCTTTGCATCTCGCATATGACATTTGGTTAAGTAGGCCTCGCATCGCATGACATTGGTATGTCCGATAACATTTATGTCTTGCATCACATAACTTTGGTATAGCTAATAGCATTCATGGACTTACCAACATTTTTTCACATTACTCTGATACTGCATACTTGACACTTGTTTTGTGCACACACTTACACTACCCTCTAAGCTTTTGGAAGCCTATGCATGACCGTTGCATGCAGGTGGCATTGGATCGCAGCAGCGCTGAGGCAGGAGGACATATCAGATCATTTTGGAGCCTTTTGATCACCTTGTATTTTCCTTTCCACGTTGTACTTAAAGTTTTTGATATAGTGGATATGTGGTGATGTTGTTTTATGACTTGATTATGCTTGTGGTTATGCTCCATTACAAAAAAAAATCATACTAAAAATCCTCCTTATAGGATCCCAGGATCGGAATTTGGCATATGGGTGCTGGAAGTCAAGAATGGAGCACTACGGAGGCTGTCGGCGCCGGATTCGGTGATCGAAAATTTTGTGAGCCTTTTTTTCAAGTTTGGGGTGTGACAATAGTGGAGTAGTTCACCTGGACAGGGTTTTTTTATATATATATACTCATATAGTAGATGACATAGGGCATCTTATCTTTTCTCTGGCCTAGTACCACCCCAATCGCATAATCGCTAGCGTTGCACATGATTTTAAAAAGTATATCCAATCAGGTGATTGCATGATAAGGGCGCTTGTTAACATGCCTTTGAGTTATGTGAAAGTTTTTTGGCATTCCTTGCTCCACTCGAACGAAATTTTCTTTTTGAAGAAGGTTGCGCAAAGGACGAGAGATGAGACAAAAGTCATTTATGAACCTTTAGTAGAATCCAGCGTGTCCTAAGAAGGATTGCACATCGCATATTCTCTTAGGTGGTTGTAGGTTAGAGATTAAGTCAATTTTAGCTTTAACCACCTCAATTCCATTGGACGATATATGTGTCCAAGGACTATTCCCTTATGAATTATAAAGTGACATTTTTTCCAATTAGGCACATTGTTCTTTTCTTCACATCTCTTCAGCACCAATTTTAAGTGCTCAAGGCACTCCCTAAAGGAGTAACAAAAGATCGAGAAGTCATCCATGAAGACCTTTAAGAACTACCTACCATATCAAAAACAATACTCAGCATGCATCATTGAAATTTGGCGAGGGCATTACAAAATCTAAATGACATCCTTCAATATGCAAAAGTGGCAAAGGGACATGTGAAACATAGTCTTTTCCTAGTCCTTAAGGGTTATGTCTATCTGATTATAGCCTGAATACCCATCTAGGAAGAAATAATAGGAATGACCCGCTAACCTTTCCAAAATCTGGTCAACAAATGGCAAAGGAAAGTGGTCTATCATCGATTCAGCTTCCTATAGTCAATGCACATTCTCCAACTAGTAGTGACTCTAGTTAGCACGGGTTTATTATTCGCATTGGCTACGATGGTAATTCTAGATTTATTGGGCACCACTTAAGTTGAAGTCACCCATTGGCTATCAGATATAGGGTATATGATACCCACATCTAATAGTTTTAACACCTTGGCCTTAAATACTTCTTTCATATTTGTATTTAGATAGTGTCATAGTTGTCTAAATGTTTTCGTATTATCATCGAGGAGAATGCATTGAGTACAAATCAGGGGGTCAATTCCCTTAAGGTCCATAATAATCCATCCAAAAGCTCTTTTATATTCTTTGAGAGTAGAAATCAATATACTCGCTTGTTCCTTATCTAAGTGGGAAGAAATCTTGTTCACACCCTAAGTATAAGGTTGTGATGTAGTAATAATCTCTGTAAGACTGAGGTCGAGTCCACAGGGACTGAACCTTGCACGTAATCTGAAGTAACCAGAACTAGAACTAGAAGAAGATGAAATCTAAATTAAGTGAATATGAAGGAATAATGGCGAAATATTAATATAAAACTTTCAAAATCAAATGTAGGAAACTAGGGTGCCAAGGATCCACTTGTAGGGATCAGGGAGATCTATGCTTGATTCATGAACTCAACTGGACTTTGAGTCTCATCTTTATCTAGTTGGAAGATATATCACTAAAACTCAATCTAAACTTCCTTTGATCTAGTTTTCAATAGATGAGAAGTATGAGAATTAGAGTTGATCCCATCACAAAACCTTGCCCATGAGACAAAGTAAACAATAGATTTAAACCAATCCACAACCGATCTGAAAGATGTATGAATGTTAGGAAGGATTCCATCATCCAACCATGTCCAAGGGGCAATGGTGAACAAAAGGGCTTCCTAACTTCACAATCAAAATAATGAAAAGGAAATACTCAAAGCCATCGCAGATCTATTGTAATTTCAATCACAACAAACCATTAAAAACTAGAGGCATTCCTTATAATCAAACTAGAATCAACATCAGCTTAGTCTAAACATGAATCAAAGACGCATAGTCCTTCCCATCACGCCACAAGCTTCACCTCTTACCCCTAGCTAAGAGGTTTATGCTGACATGATTAGGCTAACTCTCCAAAAATTCATTAAAAAAACAGTAAAACAAGAAGAATTCTAAACTCTCTCTCTCTCTCTCTCTCTCTCTCTCTCTCTCTCTCTCCAGACGTCCCAGGATTGGATGATCTTCACGTTGCTACCTCTCTCTCTTTTATAGCATGCGTGGGTCGGTGCGTGGAGAGGTGGAGTCGATGGAAACAATGTTTTTTCTGGAAGTTTCTTACGCAGCAGCAGCGAAAAATTGCAACAATCCTAGCATTGGGCCTGGTATTCGCACACAGGTGCGTTCTTTTTGTAAAGAGAAGACATCCCTGCAGACAGTTTTTGCTTGGCTCCCATCTGAACGATTCGGATCATTGGTCTGACGTAGACCGAGATCACACAACGGGCTGAAACGTCCGGCTTTCACGGACGTTCACTAGTTGCGGAAAAGCTCTTGCATGCGCTGATGCTTGGTGGGGCCCATGATCGGAGTCGACGAATAAATCCACTCCGTCCACTGGATGTGTGGTGGAATTTCTGTCGGAGAGGAACAGATTTGGATTTCCCTTGATGCGACCCATCTACGCTGGCTACCAGTCATCCCACCGTAGCCCATCTGTTGCGTTCAAAATAAGGTGCACGTGACGGCTCAGAAGCACATGGAGAGTCTTAGGGTATGGTCTTTTTGGGCCTCTGATCATAATGACCAGTTTGGATCATCCCTCGGGATGATGGTGGTGGGCCAACATCGCCCGCACGAAGGACGTGCGTCCGAGTTCGCAGCAATGGAAAACGGAGATTTCTGTTTTTGAAAAAGATTCGGGTCAAAGTCGTTTTGACCCGACTTTGCATCCAGTGCACGTGTGCTATGCACAATCATTCCATGTAAGTGGGTCCCACCGTGATGTTTCGAGAAATCTAATCTATCCATCCATTCTTCCAGCTAATTTTAGGGGTCAAGCCCAAGTTTGAAGCATATCCAGAGATCAAGTGGGCCCAAAATCGATGATTTATGGGCTATCTGTCCGTTGGGCCACTTCCACAGGGATTCGAGAGCTGAAATTCGACGTGTATGGTTAATTTAGGGTCCTTAGGTCAGATATAAAATTATGAACCAAACGGATGGTGGGAACCCTATGATCTTGAATTTTAGACGAATTTTAGGCCTCTTTAGTGTGAAATACTTAATTTTCTTTAATCCCGGGCATGTAAATTCTTCAATCTCGGTCCCCTGGAGTCCGTCCCTTACCTTGGTGATTCTTAAGCTCTCCATGCCTTTAACATCATTTTCAGTCCGCACTCGTAAATTCACTTTACAATACAAACACGATTAAAATAGGACATTAAACAGTATCATGTTCGCAAAATCAAGTAATAATTGGGGTCTAATATGCAATATTTGACCCAACAAATCACCATGTGATATGTCTCATCTTGGTCTAAATAAACATATTTAAGATCAGGAGGCAAAGGTTTTAGGTTAAGCTTCGATGTCTTGTGCTAGATGGTAGAGGCTTTGAGTCGGTTGGAGCTAATCGTTCAAATTCAGGCCTCCATCGGTTAGTTTCAAGTACTAGTGTCACATCAAGCAAGGCATCCATCTCCCTAATCATATCATCATCCAAATCGGGGGAGTGGGCCAAACACATCTCTAGATTGTCAGAGTATAAAATCAAAAGTGACTTGTCTTCCACTAATGAGTCTATCAAGTTAATTTCGTGGACATCATCACCATCCACTTGTTGTTTGTACATATCGAACACATTTAGCTCAAGTGTTATATTCCTAAAGGACAACTTCATAATTCTATTACTACAATTGATTATGGCATTTGATGTGGCTAGGAATGGGTGGCCAAAGATGACAAGAATTTGAGTGCTTGCACTAATGACGGGTTGCATATCAAAACAATAAAATATACTAGATAGTAGAATTTATCAATTTGGACAAGCATGTCCTCTATCATCTCTCTCACTATACGGATCGAATGATTAGCCAATTGGAGTCTGGTCTTAGTGGGTTGTAACTTAACTAGATCAAGTTTTTCATAAATTAAGTAGGGAATCATATTCACACTCGCTTCCAAACCGAGTAAAGCATGCTCAATCCGGTGGTTTCCAATCACACATGAGATGGTTGGGCTCTAAGGATCTTTGTATTTTTAGGCACATCTTGTTTGATAATGGCACTTACTTTCTCTGTCAAGAATATATTTTTCTGAACATTATGTCATCTCTTGGTTGTACGTAAGTCCTTAAGAAATTTGGCATATGACCAGATTTATTTTATGGCATCCAACAAATGAATGTTGATTTTCACTTGTTTGAAGACCTCTAAGATATCCTGAGTGTTGGGTAGAGATTTGGGTGAGACCAATCGTTGTGGGAATGGAGCCACCGACTTATACTCTTTTTCAAATTCCTTCTCAGGTGGAGTAATGTTAGTCTCTTCATCACCCTTAGATTCTTTTGAGTCCTTAGGCTTCTTAGCTCTCACCGAGATGCTTTCGTCAATTGTTTTTCCACTTCTACGAGTGGTGATGGACTTGGCTTGCTACACATGTTGGGTGGAAGAGCTAGGGTCACTTATCTTACATTGCAGTTTCGAGTTAGGTAGAGGTTGGGCTAGAAGAGTCCCCTTCTTCTTAACATCTAGTTGTGACTCCAATCTTTGAATGGATGAAGCAAACATTCTTAAGGATGTTTTAATATCCCGAAATGATTTCGTAACATTCTGATTGAATTCCTATTGATCGTTCTGCCTTCGGTTTGGATCCTCTCGGGTCCTTTTCTTTGTTAACAATGGAATGAGGATTGAAGGAAGAGACCCTTGAGGATTTTATCAGTATTAGTCATTGGTCCATTCCTCCAATTGAGATTCAAGTGGTTCTGCCAACTAGAATTATACATGCTTAAGATTGGAGGGCTAAAAGGGCTTTGATTCATGGCATCGAATTGCTTATGTAACAACTCTTAGAACACATGAATTGTAGGACACTCCTGCATTAAGTGAATGTTACTTGCACAATTATCATAAACAGTTTCAATGGCCTCATTGGGTTTGACCGTTTTCACCTTCTTCAATTCCATGGCCTTGACTTTTATTGTGAGGCTGGTCACCCTGGCATTAACATCGTCTTCTTCCCTTAAGATGTAAATTCTCCCATTTTCATTGAATTGAGTTGACTTGGGATTGATCGATTTGGCTTAAGTATCACAGGATTGTGCATTTTCAGCTAACATGTCAAAATAATCTCACATGTCATCGGGATCCTTGTTCATGAATTCTCTGTTTCACATCATCTCTACGAATTGGTGCATAGGTGAAGTCAGTCCATCATAGAAAAGCCTTATGACCCACCAGATTTCGTAGCCATAATGTAGGCAAGCACTTGGAAAATTCTTAAACCTCTCCCAGCATTGGAAGAAATTTTCTTCCTCCTTTTTTGAGAAGTTCTTGATGGCCCTTCTAGGAGTGTTGGTCTTATGAACAGAGAAGAACTTTTGAAGGAACTCTCAGGTCATCTTAGCCCATGTCCCAATCGATCTCGAATTTAAGGAGTGAAGCCATGACTTGGCTTTCTCCTTCAATGAAAACAGGAACAATTTTAGTCTTAGGGTGTCATCTGATACATTTTTAAAGTGTAAGGTAATAACAATCTCATCAAACTCCTAGAGATATAGATATGGACTCTCAAAATCTAGTCCATTAAATTTCAGAAGTAGTTGGAACACTCACAGTTTAAAATCCATGTCTCCTGCATTATGTGGAAAAATCATGCAGGAAGGGTTGCTCGTCCTAGCTGGTTTTAAGTAATCACGTAAAGTTCTAACTGGAGGATCATTGTACACATCGTTCTCATCTTGTTGTTCTTCAGCACATCGATTAGGTTGATACTCAGCCATGTTATTGGTCAATTAAGAGGATCTTAAGTATTGTCTAACATGATAATGAATAGGTAATCCTTTAACTAGTCCTCCATCACTTAAGAGACAGAGAGTGTTATCATGGACCCACTTGGGCATGAACCACTTAAAGTCTAATTCTAAACATAAACCTACTTATATTGTAATAAAAACTTCTATAATGAAATCAGAACAAAAGCAAGAGGGTTGGAAGGATAATACCCGATTAACGATTCTAAGTTAGATTTAGTGAAACAAACGAATAATGTCAGTATCTAAAATTTTGAGATAACCATAACCTAACCCTAAGGTATTTCAGAAAAATGCGAACGAAGTCCCCTGCAACAGTGCCAACAACTTGATCTATCCAAAAGGATGACAACCTTAAGTGCAGGGTTGCGAAGTAGTTTTAACTCGGTGAGACCGAGATCGAATCCATAGGGATTTATGTTTTTGTATTTTCTAGAATACTTTAGAACTAGATTTAGAACTAAAACTAACTATAGAATTAGATTCTAAGAAATAATGATCTAATTAAGTAAAGTAAAGAGGAAAATCAATAAAAGAAAAACGCTAGAGCACCAAGGATCCACTTATAGTTATTCTTAATGCCTAGCTCACTTGATTTAATTAGATAACTTAACTGGAATCGAAGTCCTATCCTATCTAGTCGGATAATAGAGCAGTTAATTCATCATTCATAAACCACAATAGATTTGAACTTCAATTGATTCAATTCCCACTTGAAACACTGAAGTATTGACCGCAAGGAATTCAAAGCATCTATCATACCCTTAACCTATGATAGATCAATGGATTTTACAAATCAATCCCTTGTAAAATAGATAAGAAATCAATTTTATCCTTTCTTATGCATCCAAAGTGCTCAGAGTCAACAATAGATCAAAGTAAACCAAAAATAAAGCTTCAGTTAAACCAATTTCAATGAATTGTTCAACATTTAAACCAATAACATGAGTCAAAGTAAACTAGAATATTAAAAACCACTAAGAGCTTCACCTTTTAACCCTAGCTAAGAGATTTAACCAACCATAGCCATGATTGAACTAAGCTCAAACAAAAACATGAAAAAGAAACTTAGAACCGAAAGATTAGAGAGGAAGAACGGCTCCGTAGACTCTCCCTTACTCCTTGCTCTCTCTTCCAAACCTTAAATCGTACTTAAAAGAATCTAAAACATCCCTTTAAATAGGAAAAACCTGCATTGACTTCGAACCGACTTTGAATTTACAAACTTTTGTTACACTTTGGTTACATTGATGATCACCTTCGGTCGCACCAAAGTCACATCGATTCCAGCCGAATACTCCTTCGGTTGTAGCCGAATTTCATCAAAATCTGTCTGAACTCTCTATCTCCTTCAGGTCGCACAGAACCCTCCTTTGGTGGGACTAAACATCACTTCGATCGCACCTAAGTGGCGAACCAAATTAATTTTGAAAGTCACAATTACTTGTTGGACAGTTCTGTGCACTTTCGGTCAAACCAAGCCAACCTTAGGTGGGACCAAATAATTTATTATTTCGGTTAATGGACTTTATGATTTTTCTAGTCTTCTCTCTCTCATTCACACTTAGTTTTCCTGGATGTTTAACACTTGAATTCTTCAATATTGACCTCCATAGACCCAATCTTCACTTGGTCATTCTTCGAGCAATAAATCTTCACTTCAATCAGTTTTTCATCTTACCTCTCCAAATCACCTCGTATAGCAAAACATACATAATTAGATCAATTAAGCACACTTATGCATATAAACTAATGCACAATAAGGGAAAAATATGCAATATTTCACAATAAAAAATTCAAAAGTAGACAAATTACGTTAACTCCAAAATAGTGTATAGATTACATGAAATCAATAAATGAACGAATTACATGAACACCAAAATAGTGAACAAATTACATGAAATCCAAAATAATAGACAAATTACATAAAATCCAAAAGTAGACATATTCCATGAAATCTAAAATAATTTATATATATGTATATATGAAATCTAGCAGTCAGTGGGCCCATGCGATCATGATTTCACATATATAAATAATGCTTCAAACTTCCAGCAACAATAAACAAGTTAATTTAATATCACAATGACACTCACAGTAGACCCCACAAACATTAGAGTAGGGTCTACAGTTGACCCCGCATACATTATAGTGGAGCCCACTTGCTCTTATTAGGGCTTATCACGATATAGAGAGCACCGAGAAGAGTGATATGAGAGAGAGAGAGAGAACACCAATCGAGAGGCAAGAGCGAGCACACCAAGAGAGAGAGAGAGAGAGGTGGGGGGAGAGGACTATGGTTTGATCGAGAGAGAGAGAGAGAGAGAGAGAGAGAGAGAGAGAGAGAGAGAGCACGAGGCAGTGCCGCCCAGAGGAAGAGACAGACAGGTAGATGGGCTAAGGTTCGATTTGAGGGAGATAGGGTGCGAAAGGGCAAAATAAGGACTTTCTTGCCTAATTTTTTATACCCAATTTCAAATTATCAACGGCAATCACCGTCAAATAACCAAAAACTCATTTGACGGTCATCACCGTCGAATTTTACAATAATTTTTCCTGTGTTTTCACGTATTAAAGATGGCTTGGTCGTTTAAGTTTGGCAGTAAAAGAAGCTTGTGGGGAAACTTTATGTGGCCAAGTTCGGGGTGGATTGCTCAAGCTTAAATGCCAATAATTTAGCTTCATCTAAGTCCCCTCGTTGGAGAGCTATTTGCAAACTTAACTCACTAGTAGAAGAAAATTCGTGTATTTTGCTGAGAGAAGGACCTGTAATTTTTGAAGTTCTAACTAGACTGGCCTCGGCCCTCTCTCAGTATGAAGCTCAAGCTAGATTTTGAGCGATTTAGACCCGCAAAGCATTAAGGACATGATGGGTCCAACTAGTATTTATCCTGGTGCTTTGGCATTCTCTCTCCTTCCAGATTGCATTGCTAAGCAAGTTCGAGCTGAGGGTACGTGTACTAGACAGTGTGAGGATTCTCATGTATGGGCCCGAGAGTCTTCAGGGTGCTTTTCGGTTTAGTCAACCTAGAGATTAGTTTGGTCTATAGTGAAAGTACGCCTGCTAGTGCCCAGGTTTGTGAAGTTATGTGTGGTGAGTCAGACTGGCTGTAGAACTTGATAGGAAGATTATCTCAAGCGTCTGCCTCAAGCGGATGTGTGGAAGCTCGCAATAGGTAAATCATAGCCTCACATCCCATGTCTCAAAACACCAGGTGATTAAAACCCTTAAAACAAGATAGACATCTTAGGGTTTTTAAAGTGAAAACTTTTTGCAAAATAGGAAAATCTCTAAGTTTTTCTCACCTTGTCAATTTTATCGAAGCACCCTTGATATAATCGACATGCACTGTCGATGTCCTCGATACCTTAACGATATTATCGATAAGAGGACCAAAATGTCCAGCAACTAAATATTCATCTGGAAGGATTTATCGATATATCGATACACCTATTGATATCATCGATAAAAGCACTAAATATGTCCAGTAACTTCACAATATATCTAGACGAATTATTGATGTATCGATACACATATCGATATCATCGATATTCAAATCTCGAGACCATCGAAAGTGGCTTGATAAGATCGACAGGCAGATTTTCGGCGCCCTGTTTTTTTAATGAAAATCTCAAAATTCTTCGATATATCGATGACTGTCCGATATGATCTGAATTCAAACATCGATAAGATCGGAGGTCCATCGATGATATCGACAGTGGGCGCGCATTTCTTACAGCAGTAATTTCAGGTTGTTTTTAACTGTGATCGAGGGCCCTTCAATTTAATCGATATTCAAATATCGATGATATCGACACTAGATCGATTGCATCGAACAAAGCCATAAACTGTCCAGCAAGTTCAAAGATAAATCAACTGGATATATCGATGCCTCGACTCTGATATCGATGTCATCGACATTCAAATTTCGATGACCTCGACGGTTCCCCTGATTATTCATGAAAACCTGAAATATCTCAAAGTCAAGTCTCTCTCGTTTTTCAAGTGTCGATGGTTCGAACCTATCATCGATGGAATCGGAGTTCGAAATCCGATGACATTGACAATAACTTCGATTCATCGACCAATTGGCAAAGAGTTTCAATAGCATATGACATCGAGTCCGAGTCATCGAGTAGACCATCGATGCTATTGAGAGTATACGCTCGATGATATCGAACCTGCTCAATGATATCGAACTCTGTCATAAATGTGACCGTTTTATATCCGTTGGAACTTTTTGCCTATTTATAGAGGACTTATCTTTTGCTGCTGTGAGAGAAAGTAGAGAGAGCTTTTGAGTGTTTCAACTTATATCCTATACCTAAAGCCCTTTCTCTCAAGGGACGCGGATTGCGTCCTACCCCTGCCCGGACGGTAATCCGTTCGGGCAGGGCTCTGTGAAGCCCACCGTGATGTAACTGTTTCATCTTGTTGTCCAATGAATTTTTCAGAAAATTTTAATATGTGAACCAAAAAATGAGGCAGGTCCAAGGCTTGAGTGGACCACAAAGTGGGGATTGAACGTCTACCATTAAAAGCTTCTTGGGAGCCAGAGAAGTTTTGGATCAAGCTGATATTTGTGTTTTCACTTCATCCACGTCTACGTGACCTTATGAATAGGTTTTATGGTAAAAAAAAACATCACGTGGACCCTTAGAAAGGTTTCAACGGTGGGTGTCACATCAGTGCAGGTTCCTTTGGTGTGGTCCACTCAAGCCTTGGACCTGCCTCATTTTTTGGTTCACATATTAAAATTTTCTGAAAAAATGGTTGGACGGCGGGATAAAACAGTTACATCACGGTGGGCTCCACAGAGCCCTGCCCGGACGGATTACCGTCCGGGCGGGGGTAGGACGCAATCCGCGTCCTCTCTCAAGGAAGTTCATCCTCCAATCCACTCTCACCATTGATATTTAATAGAGTGGATTGGAGAATGAACTTCCGCATTCAAGGATCCTCCAACTACCACCTTAATGGTAAATCATTAAGCTAGGATGCCTTGAATGCATAAGAGAGGAACTACTCTATCTTCCTTATAGGAAAATCTTTAAAGAGTAGGATTCCATCTCACCCTTGACCCAACCCGAAGCCGAGCATTGGTATATCATCTTGCGTTGCGGATCAAGGGAGCTGAAGATCTTCGTCAACAAGGAGGAGGAGATCTTTAGCATTATACTTAATGGGACTCATCAACTTATCTGTAAGTATCTAGAGTCCAGAGGACACTTGTGATCATTCCTTTGTAGGTCTTGGTCTTAAGTGGTTCTCACCCTTTGAAGTCCTTAAGGAGGCCTCCGGTGGGAGTGTACGCTGTGGGTGCGTTGTGTGGACCCTTGCTCTGTGGAGAGCATAAACATCTAGTTAGGAGTGAACCAGTAAAACTCTGGATTTGAGGTGAACCATGTAAAACCTTAGGTTATGAGTGAACCTGTAAAACTCTGGGTTTGAAGTGAACCGTGTAAAACCTTAGGTTAGGAGTGAACCTATAAAACTCTGAGTTTGAGGTGAACCGTGTAAAACCTCAGTTAAAGTCTTATGGAAGATCCTTAGCCTCCGGCGGGAGTATATGTGGTGGGTGCGTTATGTGGACCCTTGCTCTGTGGAGAGCACAAACATCTGGTTTGGAGTGAACCAGTAAAACTCTAGGTTTTAGGTGAACCTGGTAAAACCTTAGGGTTTGAGGTCAACCGTGTCGAAACCTCCATGTAAAGGTTGAAGGTGAACCTGATTTAAAACCTTAGGTTTGAGGTGAACCCTGAGAAACCTCCTTAGTGAAATCTGGTACACTCAAGGGTTGAGTGCGACAGCCGGGAGTGGAGTAGACTGATCGTCGAACCACTATAAAATGACTTTGTTTGTAATTGCTTTCTCTATGTGTGATTAATGACAATTTATTCATATTTATATATCTGATCACATCTCACACGCACACAAACAGTCACATCCAACATAGGCTAAGTTGCATATTGTTATATCTTGATTAGTTTGTGATTGGATCCTCTACTTGGCTTGGAAGCCGGTAGAGTTACATTTGAGTAATCCTGAAAATTGCATACATGATAGGATTAGAGTGATAGGATTTTTAAATAACTCATAAATATTTAAAAAGTCCTATTCACCCCCTCTAGGACATATTGGCATATTCCTACTTCAACTAAAGCGGTCTTCACCGCTATTTCATATAGGGTCCTATAGGTCTTGGGCAAAATTGTTCTAGCATGCCAAGATGCCCCTAAAGTTATCCATCTTCATGTGGAATCTCCTTGGTGCGATCCTAGTAGATCTCAAACTGCGGAGAAGAGGGGTAAGTTTGGCATCAAGATGCAATTGTTATGACGAGGATATGTCTCGGGATGAGGAGTCGCTAGATCACCTTTTTGCTAGGGGTGAGTTAACTTTAAAGGTATGGAAATACTTCCCTCCCTTCTTTGAGATCTCTTTCTTGGATGGGCAATCGACAATTGGACAGGCCACACAATGGTGGAATGCAACATCTGCCAAAAATAGTATTGATCTCCTGAAAAGCCTTGCCCCTTGTTTCATTTTATGTGAAATATGGATCACCAGAAACGGGAAGCAATTCTAGGGAATTCAGGTTAACATCGACAAGGTTGTTGGAAACATTTGATGGTGGCTTTCTCTCATTTCCTTCATTCTTCTCTGCTCGGGAAGCTTTGCTCGAGGTAGCCTGAAGGCTTTCTAGGACTTGGGGATTTCTCCTAGGCCTTCTAAAAGACCTTCCATGTCTATTTTCAAGTGGAAAAGTCTAGGGGAAGGCTGGGTGAAAGTTAACGTCGATGGTTCTGCATTAAGGCACCTTAGCACTTCGGGAGGTGGGGGCATGTGCAAGGTAAAACGAGGTGAGTTTCTTTTTTCCTTCTCAAGAAGTTATGGAGAGGGCACCAATTTTCAGGCTAAAGCAAAGGTGGTGGTTGATGGTATATCTCTATGTGTGGAGCATTGGTTCTCTTTGTGTGAAGCATGGGTTTCGATGAGTTATTGTGGAGAGCGATTCTAATGCAGGGAAGGACATGATGAGGTCGATCAATGTCTTCCTCAGGGATTACTACTCCAAATCCATGGAGCTTAACTGGACTCACAGAGATTCCTCGAATTCACGAGGAATGAAAACAGAAATAATTTTTAATAATTTGAAATAAATTGATTGATGATAATAATAATAATAATAATTAAAAAAAAACTGAAATTACAATCCTTTAAATAATGAACTCAAACCTAGGACTAAGTTTTAGAATCAAACTCCCTAAAAATGTGACTTATTATAAATTGTAAACTTAGTATTTATAAATGTCACGATTCCTACTAGACTTCATGGTTTTTGGCCAAAAATAGTAAGTGTCCAATTTAGCCTAATCACGTTATTCTTCTAATTTTTCTAAGCCCTTTTCCTTTTGGGCAGGACTCCTAAAACTCAAAGGATCAAGATTTATGATTGAATTAAAACTTACTATTTATAGTGAAAAAATGAAAATAAAAAAGACTTTTGACCGTCAATTTGATGGAATCTCGCAAATCCGACATGGGTTGGTTGGCTAAATTAGTTCTCCTACCCCAAAATCATATATGATATGTCGAAAAACTCATTCTGGTTTGCGAGATATGATTGTTTTGATGTTCTGACGGCCCTGATCAATTCCACCTCCTATCGGGCCTTCTCTGGTCCATCTTGGCCATGAAAGAGTCAGTAACCTACTCTACATCAGTCCCCTCCACTTCAAAAGAACTTGTCCTCGAGTTCTCATCTCGCTTCAGTTCATTATACTCGATCAGGTCCACGACGTTAAAAGTATGCAGGATCTCCATGTCATTCGGAAGATGAATAATATAAGCGTTATCCTTGATCTTTCGGAGGATCAATACTAGTCCAATCTTATTTTTCTTTAACTTGTTATAAGTCCCAGTAGGAAATATCTCCTTGCGTAGATGGACCATAACATGGTGTTCACTCCCCAAGTATAGGGTTGTGATGTAGTAATAAACTCGGTAAGACCGAGGTCGAATCCACAGGGACTGGTCGTCACAATTCAAATTCACGATTCTCCTTAACTAATTCAATCAAATAAAGGATCAAATTGCTCACACAAATCTATGGAAAATAACTATTTAGAATAAGGAAGAAAATTCAATAAGAGAGAGAGCACTAGGACCTTCGAATCCACCCCTAACTATCCTAACCCTTGTCTTGTCTGTTGATTCTCCTTGATCTAGATTGATACCACTTAAATAGAGAAAGTACAATCTGTGTCCTTAATCGGGCATACAGACTGTCTAATTCCTTTAAGCAATGCCATGAACAACATATCCCATATCCTTGGTCGGGCATATGGAATGTACATTCATTAAAGCACCTGTTTCTTCCTCTATAGGAAACTTGTTCTTGATCAGACCCAAGCACCTGTAATAAGCATCCAAACAACATCCATCTATATACTTTGATCAAGTTCATAGATGGAGAAGTATGGAATTTAAACCCATAAAGCCCACTTAGAGAAAAAAAACAAATTAATTAATATTCAAAGTAAATCAACCAATACAAGAGCTGATCAAATTAGGGGCTTCATCTCAGCCCTAGCTGAGAGATTAGTGACCCATAAAATCCATGAAAAAATATTCAATAAAATTCATAAAATCAAAACACCAAACCAATCGATCTCTCTCTCTTTCTCCTTCTCTTTCTTCTCTTTCTTCTCTCCCTGGCTCTGGATCTCGAATTCTCTGGATCTGAATGCCCTTTCTCATGTCCAAGACTCTTCTTTTATAGCTAATGGAGTGGCTGGAGTGGTGAAAATCGGATCTGGGAAGCTGTCGCACGCGCAGCGAAAGCTTTTTCGCAGCTAAGTTCGGGGCCTCGAAATACCACACTTTCCTCGTTCAAATTCCAACAAACACCGTCCCTTAGGACTTTCTTGGGTCCTCTACATGATGGACGGTTCAGATCTGCCATATGATCAAAGATGGTGGCCCAAAATCGCCTGGAAAACCGGATTTCCAAATTGTGCGAAACCTTTCGCACCCTTTCGCTGTCGTGACCGGTGAACCCCACAGAGGTGTTTTCTGGAAAATCCACCCCGTCCATTAGATTCAGGACGAAATTTCAGTCAGAAATGGGTGGTTTTGAAGGTCCATTAGCACAGCCCACAGAAGAAATCACAAACAAACTTAGTTTTTAACGTCCCGGGGCAGTCCACTTTTGGCTTCTGTACCGCACACGTGTGTACGCATGGGAGTGGAATCTCAGCATGGTTTTGTAGTTCTCATGGCCCTCTACAAGATAGACGGTTCGGATCATCCAGACAGGTGACGGGTGGGGCCCATTGACATCCGCAAAACGGACCAGCGTCCGTTCGCCGCTGCCGCGTAAAACGCGGACGCGGTCCGCTGTCCGTTCTGGTGGGGCCCATTCGTGATGTCAGGTGCGGAATCTACACCGTCCAATGGATTCAGAACCAAATTTTGGTTAAGAATGCATAGTTTTTATCTTCTTTTGATGAGGCCCGCATAATATTTTAATCTACCGTCCATTCCGCTTTGAACGGCTAGAAAAAACAAACACTAGATTTTTTGAAGTTCCGTCAGCTAGGCGTTGGTAAGATTGATCTTAGACAGAGAATGGACGGTTTGGATTATCTGAAAGAGTAATGGGTGGGGCCCACAACTCGTCCGAAATCAGACGGTGTGCGACCGCTGTTGCCGAAGACGGACGTTTCCGTTTTTCTTTAAAATTCGGTCGCGGCTTCGATTTAGAAAGCGGTCAGCAGCGCTGACCGATTTGGTGTGGCGATGGTACACATGTGCACTGTATACACCAACCACGGTGTGGGGTCCACTGTAATGTTTGTGCGGAATCTGCACCATCCATCTTTTTCGTCATATTATTTCACCCGCCAAAATCCAATTTGAGACAGTTCCAGATATCAGGTGGGCCTGAAATCAACGGTTTGCGAGCTGATTTGTCAGTTGGGACACTTCCATAGTGATCCGAGGGCTGAAACTTGATATGTACGGTTAATTTATTGCCCTCATCTCATGTATGGAGTTTTGAACTGATCGGATGGCGGGAGGGAACCATGTGATTTTGCATTCTGGACCAATTTCGGGCCTCTTAAACGTGCTTTCCTCAGATCCCAGGCGTGTATATTCTTCACCATTGGTTTTCTGGAGTACATCTCGTGCTCTGGTAATTTTGGAGCGTCAAATCTATGCTTTTAACATCATTTTGCTATACACGCTCCTAATTTCCTCCTGTAACAAAAACACGAGTAAAATCTGGCATTAAATATTATCATGTATGTAAAATCAAGTAATTACTGGGGTCTGATATGCAATATTCGACCCTGATCACAACCCCCAACCAGCATTTTGCTAGTCCCGAGCAAAACATGCGAAAAATAATTTCAGAGATAAAAGATAATTCCTGTAAACTCAAGTGACTTGTGAACAGATAGCTTGAGATGTGAAAATTCTAAGATTCATGATTGGTGTGTGGAATTTTTCTCTTGGAATCAAGCTCTCAGCAGATTTCATAATCAAGTTTAAAATATTAATCCATTAATTTGAACATTCCTAAACATTGAGTTCCACGAGTGTATAGTATATTCTCGACGTACAATCATTAAGAGATCCAATTGTCAATTTCATGATATCTTTGGTAAGTTGCCAAGCTTGAAACCAACACTTATCTCACAGATTAACTTTTCATTTTATCAACCTTTGATTTTTTTTTTTTTTATATTTATGAGCAGTAACACAAATGACGGGAATCAAATTCTCACCTATAGGGAGCAAACCTATGGCGAAAACTTGTCGCCTAACTTTTTTTTTTTTTTTTTTTTTTTTTTTTTTTTTTTGTCAATTATGAGGAATCGAATCTTCATCTATAGGGAGCAAACCTATGATGACGATTATGTGACTTAGCCTTTTAATTCTTCTTTTTACCAAGTTAATCATTCAGTTATCGAACTGAAAACTTAATGTGTAAGCGAGATGTGATATGTGAAATCATGGCTCAATCAATGTTTACAATTTCTAATCATGGATTATCAATTCAAAATTGACTGTGAAATCAAGTAGATGGCCGAATCCAAGAGTCATAAGTTACCAACATCACATATCTTATAATGTTAAAATCACAACTATCCTTCAAAATCACTTGAATTCAATAGAAATTCCAGAAAAAATTTTAAAAATTTCACAAATTTTGCTCAAGACCAAGAAAATACTGATTAGGTACCTAATCTCCCACCCCCAACCTAAAATCTACATTGTCCTCAATGTAAAAGAAATAAGCATGCAATGCACATGGGACAACGAAAAAAAACGAGTGATGGGAAGATGGTACCTGGACGAAGAATCAAGAGCTTTCCCAAAATTATCAATGTAAGAGCGAGTTAGCACAAGAGAGAAATCAGTAAAATAAAATAAAAATCACAAAAAGAAAAACCCTACCTATACCACTTTCGCAGGTGCTCTCGATTGCATTTAGCGCATGCAACAAGCCTTTAAACCCCTAGGTTACCCCTAGTGGACGAGTTGTAGTCTCGTGAGGGTTTGCAGTAATGTTACCCACAAACATTGAACTAACTAACAAAGAAATCAACGAAATGCTGGGTTGCCTCCCAGGAGCGCTAAGTTTAACGTCTTCAGCCAGACCAAAACGGACCATGAATTCATTAATCTTTAAGACCAGGGTCCACCAAAGAACTTACCTCAACACTGTGGTTAACCAATCCCAGACAAGTGATGTGAGTTCCCATGAGCTATGCTATCTGCAATGAGGTAACTGACACTGTCGTCAAATAAGTTAAGGACTTCTGCTCGAACAACTTCTTTCATGTTAGGATCATGCTTCCATTGCATTTTACGTGACATTTCCACAGCATGATCCTTACATACAGTGGGGCACACTCCTTGTATTTCTGCTATCTTCCGTTCAATTGCTGCCTATATGTTCGAAGAACATTAAGCAACCTGTTCTCTTTTGCCTTCTCAGAGTTAGAAACTGTGCTGTCAGGAATAGTCTCAGAGGGATGAAGAGGTTCCACTTTCGCTCTCCATTTTTCAGTCTCAATATAGGAGTAGAGTCGAGCAGTGCATTGACTTCGTGGATGGGACTATCGATGTCAAAATCCATGCCCGATTGTGCTAAGCAGGTCTCAAGAGGATCTTCAAAAGATGTACGGAAGGAGTCCTGCACAAGGCTCTCGATCATGTCCACTTCAAATATGTCATCCAAATCTGCGGATTGTTGTCCTGCATTAAAAACATTAAGTTTAATATTCATGTTACCAAAGGACAACTTCATAACTCCATTTCGGCAATTTATAATAGCATTAGATGTGGCCAAAAATGGACGACCCAAAATGACTGGGATCTGACTATGAGGATTCTGAACAGGCTGAGTATCTATAACTATGAAATCCACTGGGAAATAAAATTTGTCAACCTGGATTAGCACATCTTCAATAACACCACGGGGCACCTTGACAGATCTATCAGCTAGTTGTAAACGTTATTTTAGTCGGTTTCAACTCACCAAGTCCTAGCTGCTCATAAACCGAATATGGTAACAAATTGACGCTCGCCCCTAAATCAAGCAATGCCTTCCCTATCTTATGATCTCCTATGCCGCAAGAAATGGTGGGAGCTCCTGGATCCCTAAATTTAGGAGGAGTGTTATGTTGAATCATGGAGCTAAGCTGCTCTGCAAGGAAGACTTTCTTATGAACATTCTGCTTACGCTTTTGAGTGCATAAATCTTTAAGAAACTTAGCGTAAGGAGGGACTTGCTTGATAGCGTCAAGCAACGGGATGTTGACTTGCACTTTTTTAAACACATCCAAGATTTCATCAAAGTTGTTTCTTTTCTTCATTGGTGCCAGACGTTGAGGAAAGGGTGCTTTGGGCACGTCAGCGGCTCTTGGAGAGTCAGAGAGTTTTTGGACTTTGGATGCATTGGTGTGTCTCTCTGCTTCACCTTGATTTGATTCATCCCTAGGTATCTCTATTTTGTTGTCAATCTGTTTGCCTGACCTAAGGGTAATGATCGATTTGGCTTGCTCATGATATTGCCCTTGGTTGGAATTAGAGCCAATCTCATACTGTCCCTTTGGATTAGCCACAGGTTGGCTAGGGAACTTACCCTTCTCTCTCTCACTCAATGTGGCAGCTAGTTGACCCATTTGTACTTCCAGCTTGGCAATGGATTGCGCATTTGCATGTAAGCTTTGCTGGTTGGCTAGTAAGGTTTGTTGGGTGT
The DNA here is from genome assembly GCA_021015155.1 of Magnolia officinalis. Taxonomy (NCBI): domain Eukaryota; kingdom Viridiplantae; phylum Streptophyta; class Magnoliopsida; order Magnoliales; family Magnoliaceae; genus Magnolia; species Magnolia officinalis. The sequence continues at coordinate 60,604,133 of JAJHSJ010000012.1, forward strand.
CTTTTTGGAATTGGAGAGAACTCTGCATAAAAAGATGGAGTGTATCCTCAAGAGATGGTTTCCTTGATTGTGCAGGCATTTGTTGATATTGTGGAAACTGCTGAGGTTGCATAGGAGGATTTCCAGATGGTCCTCCTTGTTGTGGTCCCTTTGCCCAAGAAAAATTTGGATGTCTAGCCCACCCTGGGTTGTATGTGTTCGAGTAAGGATCATTCCCAGGTTTTTGAAAAGTATTCATAGCATGTACTTGTTCAGAGAGAAGTTCTGGGGATGCTGCACCAGATGGACAAGACTGCATAGGATGGGCAGGACTAGAGCATATGGCACAAGCCTCGGCTTGAGTTTGTGGAGGTCCATTATGCAACATCAGAGCATCAACCTTCTTGGTCAGGCCATCAATCTTGGCATGGAGATCTGGCGTGACTCCTATCTCATATATACCACCTCTCTTTTGTGGTTGGGAACTTCTGTCATCTCTATTTGAATAGTCCCATTGCTGGGAATTTTCACATAAGGTTTCAAAGAAGTTCCATGCTTCAACATCACTTTTGGTCATGAATGACCCTCCACTGGTGGCATCAACCATGCGACGGTTTTGGGGTGTCAAACCGTCATAAAAGTATTGAACCTGTTGCCACTTTTCAAAACCATGGTGTGGACATTTAAGAAGTAAGTCCTTCCATCTTTCCCAACATTCATGAAAGTGCTCTCCCTCTTTTTGTGTGAAATTAGTGATTTCTCTACGGAGAGCATTTGTTTTGTGAACAGGGAAGAACTTGTTTAAGAACTTCCTAGACAATTGGTCCCATGTAGTGATAGACCCAACTCCTAGAGAATTCAACCATGCTTTCGCCTTATCCTTCAAAGAAAAAGGAAAAAGGCGCAAACGGATCGAATCGTCTGAAAAGTTTTGAAACCTAAAGGTAGAGCAAATGTCTAGGAATTCTTTCACATGATGATATGGGTCCTCCTTGTCTAACCCATAAAAAGAAGGCAACAACTGTATGACCCCAGTCTTAAGCTCAAAGTGTGCTGCCGTGGTGGTGGGCAACACTATGCATGAAGGCGCATTGAATTGGACAGGAGCTGAATAATCTCTAAGAGCTTTAGTTCCATTCTCTTCTGCCATTTCAAATAGGATGTTTCTAAATCTTTTACGAAAAGTTCTTTCTATTTCAGGATCAAAAGGTGCTAGTTCTATATTCAGAGATCTACGTCCTAGCATAAACTATGTTATTGCAATGTAAGAAAGGAAACTAAACTAAAAAGCAACCTAAGAGAAATAAAACTAGAACTAGAAACTATGAGATTCTAAAACAAGTTAAAACTATGTCAACAAGAATGGGAAGAAAGAACCCAGGAAAGGAGATGATTGATGTCAGAAGATTTCAGAAACTCCTCCTTCACTTAGTAGCTTCCTTCCTCAATTCCTGTAAATAAAAACAAAAACAAATTAAGTTTCCTAAAATAATGATAGAAAAATCCTAAGCAACGGTTAATTTCTAAAAAAGAAAGTTTCTAAAATTAGAAAATAGAAAGTTACCAAATCCAAAGTTAGAAAGTAGAAAATTCCTAAAAATTGAAAACCTAAATCTCAAAATAGAAAGTAGAGAGGACTGGAGAATTTAGAAAGATGTTACCAATTGGAGATCTATGTTAGAATCCTGCAAAAGAAAACAAACAAGTTAGTTTCTAAAACAGAAAATCTAAAATTAGAAACTTCCTAAAGAACAAAAAGAAGAGTTAGTTTCTAAAAAGGAAAGAAATCCTAGAATTAGAAAGTTACTAAAAATAAAAAGCTAAGTAGGTTTCTAAAAAGAAATTTCTAAAAATAGAAAGTTAGTTAAAAGAAGAATCTAAATCTAAAAATAGAAAATAAAAAAAAATAAAAAAAAGAAATTCTAGAATTAGAAAATTCCTAAAAAGTAAAATCCTAATTCTAAAAATAAAAATTAGAAAAAATAAAGAATTTAGAAAGGGATTACCAAATTAGAAGTTTATTTCAGGACCCTACAAAATAGGAAACAGGTTAGTTTCTAAACAAAAACTCTAATCTAAAATTAGTAAAATCCTAAGACTATGAATTATGATAAGAGAGAATCTTAAATCCAATTTGGATCGAAACAGTCCCCGGCAACGGCGCCAAAAACTTGTTCACTCCCCAAGTATAGGGTTGTGATGTAGTAATAAACTCGGTAAGACCGAGGTCGAATCCACAGGGACTGGTCGTCACAATTCAAATTCACGATTCTCCTTAACTAATTCAACAAATAAAGGATCAAATTGCTAACACAAATCTATGGAAAATAACTATTGAGAATAAGGAAGAAAATTCAATAAGAGAGAGAGCACTAGGACCTTCGAATCCACCCCTAACTATCCTAACCCTTGTCTTGTCTGTTGATTCACCTTGATCTAGATTGATACCACTTAAATAGAGAAAGTACAATCTGTGTCCTTAATCGGGCATACAGACTGTCTAATTCCTTTAAGCAATGCCATGAACAACATATCCCATATCCTTGGTCGGGCATATGGAATGTACATTCATTAAAGCACCCTGTTTCTTCCTCTATAGGAAACTTGTTCTTGATCAGACCCAAGCACCTGTAATAAGCATCCAAACAACATCCATCTATATACTTTGATCAAGTTCATAGATGGAGAAGTATGGAATTTAAACCCATAAAGCCCACTTAGAGAAAAAAACAAATTAATTAATATTCAAAGTAAATCAACCAATACAAGAGCTGATCAAATTAGGGGCTTCATCTCAGCCCTAGCTGAGAGATTAGTGACCCATAAAATCCATGAAAAAATATTCAATAAATTCATAAAATCAAAACACCAAACCAATCGATCTCTCTCTCTTTCTCCTTCTCTTTCTTCTCTTTCTTCTCTCCCTGGCTCTGGATCTCGAATTCTCTGGATCTGAATGCCCTTTCTCATGTCCAAGACTCTTCTTTTATAGCTGATGGAGTGGCTGGAGTGGTGAAAATCGGATCTGGGAAGCTGTCGCACGCGCAGCGAAAGCTTTTTCGCAGCTAAGTTCGGGGCCTCGAAATACCACACTTTCCTCGTTCAAATTCCAACAAACACCGTCCCTTAGGACTTTCTTGGGTCCTCTACATGATGGACGGTTCAGATCTGCCATATGATCAAAGATGGTGGCCCAAAATCGCCTGGAAAACCGGATTTCCAATTGTGCGAAACCTTTCGCACCCTTTCGCTGTCGTGACCGGTGACCCCACAGAGGTGTTTTCTGGAAAATCCACCCCGTCCATTAGATTCAGGACGAAATTTCAGTCAGGAATGGGTGGTTTTGAAGGTCCATTAGCACGCCCACAGAAGAAATCACAAAAAAACTCAGTTTTTAACGTCCCGGGGCAGTCCACTTTGGCTCTGTACCGCACACGTGTGTACGCATGGGAGTGGAATCTCAGCATGGTTTTGTAGTTCTCATGGCCCTCTACAAGATGGACGGATCGGATCATCCAGACAGGTGACGGGTGGGGCCCACTGACGTCCGCAAAACGGCCAGCGTCGTTCGCCGCTGACGTAAAACGCGGACGCGGTCCGCTGTCCGTTCTGGTGGGGCCCATTGTGATGTCAGGTGCGGAATCTACACCGTCCAATGGATTCAGAACCAAATTTTGGTTAAGAATGCATAGTTATCTTCTTTTTGATGAGGCCACATAATATTTTTAATCTACCGTCCATTCGCTTTGAACGGTTAGAAAAAACAAAACTAGATTTTTTTGAAGTTCCGTCAGCTAGGCGTGGTAAGATTGATCTAGACAGAGAATGGACGGTTTGGATTATCTGGAAAGAGTAAGGTGGGGCCCACAACTCGTCCGAATCAGACGGTTTGCGACCGCTGTTGACGAAGACGGACGTTTCCGTTTTTCTTTAAAATTCGGTCGCGGCTTCGTCATTAGAAAGCGGTCAGCAGCGCTGACCGATTTGGTGTGGCGATGGTACACATGTGCACTGTGTACACCAACCACGGTGTGGGGTCCACTGTAATGTTTGTGCGGAATCTGCACCATCCATCTTTTTCGTCATATTATTTCACCCGCCAAAATCCAATTTGAGACAGTTCCAGATATCAGGTGGGCCTGAAATCAACGGTTTGCGAGCTGATTTGTCAGTTGGGACACTTCCATAGTGATCCGAGGGGCTGAAACTTGATATGTACGGTTAATTATTGCCCTCATCTCATGTATGGAGTTTTGGAACTGATCGGATGGCGGGGAACCATGTGATTTTGCATTCTGGACCAATTTCGGGCCTCTTAAACGTGCTTTCCTCAGATCCCAGGCGTGTATATTCTTCACCATTGGTTTTCTGGAGTACATCTCGTGCTCTGGTAATTTTGAAGCGTCAAATCTATGCTTTAACATCATTTGCTATACACGCTCCTTTCCTCCTGTAACAAAAACACGAGTAAAATCTGGCATTAAATATTATCATGTATGTAAAATCAAGTAATTACTGGGGTCTGATATGCAATATTCGACCCTGATCACATGTGCCTACCTTGAACACCTTTTGTCACCGATGCTTTGTCGGCTTGTTCCTTATACTTATCGTTCGAGGCATACAACTTTGCTTGCATATCCACATGAATGCCCATGATTCAATCCGCCATATATTCTTCTACAATGCTCAAACCCTAGAGCTTGAAAAAAGGGACCAAGTCAAGTGTGTGGCGGGGCACTCGACCATAAACAATTTGTACTAGGGACTTTCTTGTAAAGTGGTTCACCATGTTGTTGAATGCAAACTGCGCTTTGTGATAGAAAAAGCCCATTGCTTTGGTTTATCATCTGAAATACACCAAAAGAGATTTTTCAACGTGTGATTAACAACTTCAATCTGCCCATCGGTCTATAGGTGATAGGCACTGCTGAACTGAAGTTTTGTACCGAACTAATTCCACAAATTCCGCTAGATGTGGCGAATGAACTTCATATCATAGTTAGAAGTAATGGTCTTGAGAACCGTGTAGCCGCACGACCTCTCTAAAGAATAGATTCGTCATGTGTGTTGCATAGACTATCTTCTTACACGGGATAAAGTGCACCAACATTGAGAAATGATCTACCACCACGAAAACTGAATCCATGCCTTATTGTGTTTGTGGGATACTAAGGATGAAGTCCATAGATAAGTCCTCCCAAGGGCCATCATGCACATGCAATAGGGTGTAGAGGCTTGTATTCTGAGATTGCCCTTGGAGTTCTAACAAATATGACAGTGTTGTACTGTTTTACCCATATCACGTACCAATTGGTGCTAGAATACCGCTCCTCAATAAGAGCATGCATCTTATCTCATCCAAGGTGTCCACCAAGACCACCTCCATGTAGCTCTTGAATAATTTACTCTCTTAGAGAACTTTGAGAGATACACAATTGATTTCCTTTGAAGAGGAAACTATCTTGCATGAGAGGGTCACTGGAATGACCCTCTTGACACCTCATCTATGCATCCTTGAAGTCCTAATCCTCGTCATATAGCTCATTGAGATATTCGAAACCGACCACTTCATTCCTCATCGTAACAAGTAGTGATGCACAACAACTAAGTGCATCTGCCACCTTGTTTTGCTGCCATGACTTGTGCTTCAGAAAGAACGTGAATTCTCGTAAAAATAAAACTCATCTATCATGCACACAATTCACGTTAATCTGACTATTAATAAACTTTAAGGCTTAATGGTCAATGTAGAGAACAAACTCTCTCTGAATTAGATAATGCTGCCAATGTCTCATCGCTTGAACAGCCGCGTACAGCTCAAACTCATATGTCGAATACTTCTTTCAGGCTTCACTGAGTTTCTCATTGTAGAAGGCTACCAGCTTGCCTTCCTGTGATAAGACTCTTCCAATTCCGACATATGAGGCGTCACACTCAACCTCAAACAACTTGTCGAAACTGGGAAGAACTAAGACCATTGTTATGGACAATCGATGCTTGATTTCAGCAAAGCTCTTGTCAGCCTCATCAGTCCACTAAAATGAGCCTTTTTTCTTGCAATTTGTAATGAGTGCAACTATAGTGCTGAAATTTCGCACAAATGGACGATAGAAGGTCGTCAACCCAAGAAAACTCCTTACTTCATAAATGTATTGGCCACTCCATGATGGCTTGTACCTTTTCATCATTCACATAGATGCCCATGGACATCACAACAAATCCTAAGAATAACAAGTTATCCATTTAACAACTGCACTTCTTCGAGTTGAGATACAACTTTTTAAGTGTCAAGACCTGTAACACTTACTTGAGATGTTCCATATGCTTTGTCTCACCCTAGCTATATATCAGGATGTCAATAAAATATACTATAACAAACCGACTAATTAATGGCTTCAACACTTGATTCATCATATACATAAAAGTGCTCGGTGCATTCGATAGACCAAAGGCCATGAACAACCACTCATATAACCCTTCCTTAGTCTTGAATGTCATTTTCTACTCATCATTGTGTCAGATACGAATCTGATGGTACCTGCTCCTCAGATCTAGTTTAGAGAACACCTTGGTACCTTCTAACATATTAAACATGTCGTCCAATCGCGTTATCGAAAACTTATATTTAATGGTAATCTTGTTAATTGCATAGCTGTCGACAGACATGTGCCAGCTCCCATTTTTCTTAGGCATTAACAATGCTGGGATGACACATGGACTCGTACACTTTCTCGAAAGACCCTTATGGATCAATTCCTCCACTTGCCTCTGAAGTATCTCACACTCTTTCGGACTCATCTGATAGTGAGGGTGGTTGGGTAAGCTAGCCTCAAGGACGAGGTCTATTTGATGTTGGATGTCCTGCATGGGGGGCAATCCATCAGGTAACTCTTTGAGCTAGATTTCCTTGAATTCATTCAGCAACGACCTTAAACTTGGAGGAATGACTACGGGCTTTGATTCCTCGCTCTTTATCGCCACGGTATACACCTCGACCGTGATTCCTCCATGAAATTCCGAATAGTCAAGAGCGAACTCACATCCACTTTAGAAGCTTCGAGGTGGTTCTCTAGTGCCATAGGGGTAAAGATCATCTTTCGATTTCCTTGACAAAGACGTAAATATTGTCTCGTCCTCGGTGGGTTACATCATGGTCTAATTGCCATGGTCGACAGAGTAACATATAACATGCTTCCATGTCGACCACGTCACAAAGTACTTGATCCTTATAATTCCTACAAATTGAAAATGAGATAGTGCATTATTTGGTTACCTTTGTCTCGTTCACCTTTTTTATGCAGCAAATTGAGTAAGGGGAAGGATGCTTCATTGTAGGTAGACACAACTTGTCAACTATCACCTTCGAGACGATGTTCTCGCTATTGTCATTGTCTATGATTACATTACAGATCTTTCCATTTACAGTACACCGCATAGGAAATATATTATGCCACTACAGGTAAACTTCTTTCCTTGAAGTGTACAATAACCGGCTCACGACCAAGGATCCGCCATAATCATCGACCAACCATTCTTCATCACCAGTTCCTTCCTCAGTGGCTTGTTCATCTTCATCAAATACAACACCTTCTTCTATGGCATCACCTTCAGTGCCCTCTTTGTTAATAGTTAAGTCGACTGCAAGATGCTGAGGGCAAGTGTTTAATAAGTGGTCTGGTTGGCCACAACGATAACAATCGTTCGGCCTTCATCGACCACAAAGATTTGAAATCCTACTCAGACCCACTGTTGTGGCTACCTCACGTTGAGGCCTAGATGGATCGCTCCTCATGTCACGATTTGTGGTTGTAGGAGGTTAAGAACTTCCTCCTACTACATTCTTTCTTTGGGCAACGGTTAAATCATGCGTGGGACTTGTCATGAGAGACCAAGTCAAAGGGTAAGGTCGAGTAGAGACTCTTGCAGTTGCATTTTTGCCCTACCTGCCAACTGAACAACATCATCCACAGTCCCGACCGGGAGCATCGGAACTCGGTCTGAAATTTTCGATCATAAACCGCCTATGAACCTGGCTACCTTCTGCAATTTAGTCTCCAACAAATCATTCTGTGTTACGAACCCCTAGAATTCTTCCGTGTAATCTGTGATTGTTTCATTCCCTTGTTGGTAATTTTAGTATTGTTGGAACAATACTTACTCGTAATCACTGGGGATGAATCGCGATCGAAGAAGGCATCTCATCCGTGGACATGATCGGATAGGCACCTTGTTCTATTAGGCACGTGAGAGTTGTAATTGCTCCCACCATGCAGAAGTACCAAATTTTAATTTGAATACTAATAATTTTACATTTGTTCTATTACATTCATGTAATCAAAATATCGTTCTACTTTGGCTAACCAATCGAGGAAATATTCTATAGGCAATAAGTCATTAAAACTGGAAAGTTCGGCCTTACCTCGATAGTCTCTTTTAGTACAATGTATTGATCCTCTCTATGGACCAGTCATCGGGCAATGCCACCACCGATGTCCTCATCGCTAGAGCTCGACTCATCTGGGGTATCCCTATGATTCACCTTCAGAAGTGCTATATGAAAATTAGGGTTGTGTCGTATAGCGACCACGGGTGGTTAAGCATCACCTTAAGCTTGAGGCGAAGTTAGTGCATCCTCAATATGGTCGAGGGTTGACTGCAGGCCTTACATGGTCAACTGACTCTCTTGTGAAAACCTTCCATTCTTCCCAATGGATAATGAATTCTTGTATCACTGGTCACAAGATTTTAGTCTATTCCATCGTTACTTGCCATCAGTCCGAGGGAAGTCATCACTCTAATATCAATTGATGTAGGGAAGGATGTGATGAGGTCGATCACCGTCGTCCTCAGGGATAAATACTCTGAATCCATCGAGCTTCTTTGGACTCCTCAGAGATTCCTCAAATCCACGAGGAATGAAAATAGAAATGATTCTAATGATTCGAAATAAATGATTGATGATATATATATATATATATATATATATATATATATATATATATATATATATATATATATATATTATATATTATATATATATATATAATTATATATATATATATCTTTAAATAGTGAACTCAAACCTAGGACAAAGTTTAAAATCAAACTCTAACTCAAATTCCTGAAAACGTTAAATAGTAAACTTACTATTTATAGACGATCATTATTCTTATTAAACTTCATGGTTTTCAGCCAAAAATATTAAGTGTCCAATTTGGCCTAACCAAGTTATTCTCCTAATTTTTATAAGCCCTTTTCATGTTGGTCATGACTCCTAAAACTCAAAGGATCAAGAGTTATGATCGAATTAAAACTTTATATTTATAGTAAAAATGGAAATAAAAAGGACTTTCAACCATTGATCTAATGGAATCTCACAAATCCAGCGTGGCCAACCTAACGTAGTGGGGTTGGCTGGCTAAAGTAGCTTCTCCTACCCAAAATCATATATGATGTGTTGAAAAACTCATTCTGGTTTGCAAGATATGACTATTTTGATGTTCTAATTGTCCTGATCACTTTCGCCTCTGATCATGCCTTCTTGTCCATCTTGGACATGAAAGTGTCTGTGACCTGCTCTACATCAGATTTGAAAGTACTAATAGTAATGTTTTTTAATGGGGATAAGACCCTTGCAGAGTTTCGCCCAAGTCTCAATTTCTTATATACCCTGATGGAAGCTAATAGTGTGGCGGATGGTTTAGCCCGTTTGGGCAGTGCTTCCCAATCCGCTAGAGAGTTCCAGGTGGTCTTGGATCTCCCTCAGCATAAGTGCGGGTCGCTCTTCCTTGATCGGGTGGGGCTGGGTTATATTAAGGAGTTTTGATCTTCTTTTACTTTTATCTGTCATGGGATAGGCGATCTTGGCTCCTTTATGTTGCTTTAGATATTGTTGGGGGCCTTGCACAAAACCTTAGGATCTAGCCTCCCGAAACAAACCATAATTACGGAATAATAAAGCAATGAAATAAATCAAAGCATAAACCACACACCACACTAGAGATTTTTACATGAAAAACCCTCAAAGAGGTAAAAACCACGGGACCTCGTCCAGATCAACAATTCACTATGAAGTAAAATGTTACAACCTTCGTCACTCACGCAGGAGTGGATGAACAATGAAAGAATAAAAGAAAACCAGAGAGATCTCACCAATTACGAGGACGTAGAAGCACTAAGATGACGACTCCCTTCCACAAGCTTCCTCTCTCTCTTTTCTCTCTCTCTCCCACTCCTTTTGAAACCCTAAAACCCTTTAAGAAACCCTCTTGTGCCTTTTTTCTTATGTCTAGAAAAACCCTAGAGACCCTTTTTATAGTTTTAGGAAACTCCTTTCCGCATCCTTGTTGCAAAAGGACTTGCGAAATAAAATCCGCGCAAAATCGCGGAACAAATCTGCGTAAGTTCAACTAGTCATACCCTGTCCACGACCGGTCGAGAGCCACCTATGACCAGTCGAGGACCTCTTACGACTAGTCGAGCACCCCGAAGAAATATTACCCAAAGTCACTAGACTTTGAGTCGTGTCAAGGCTCGAACCCACGACTGGTCGTGCAGCGCGGTGAAACTCTTTGGATTTTCAACCCCCTGCACCATATCTCCTCTAAACTGAGGAGGAAAACCCCATCAAATCTCCCCCTTTCTGACTCATGAGGGATTCACCTTCTTCAAGTCAGCCTAGTTTCTACAAACCTCAAACTTGCCCTTGAGCAAAGCCTGGTCATCATGTCTGACCTATTATCGTCCGTGTGGACCTTCTCAAGCTGTAACATCTTCTATTCCAAATATCCCTGATCCAGTGATACCGAATCTATGTGCTTCGACTTGGAATACTGACTTGGATTCTGTCAAGTGTATAGCACTTTGGCTATCGCAATAGACCACGTGCTCCTCCTGCTTCAGGCTAAGTTCCTGGAAGAACCTCTTCATCCAAAGCATCTCTTTACATGCCTCTGTGACTGCAATGTACTCGGCCTTTATTGACGACAATGCTACAACTTTCTATAGCTTGTTTTACCAAGAAACTGCTCTCCTGCAAACGTGAAATGAACCCTATATAGACTTCCTGGAGTCTATGTCGCCTGCCTATCTGCATCGTGTAGCCCTCTAACACAGGTTTCCGTCACCATAGCATAGGCTCACCTGGTGGATGAGCCTCTTAGATAACGCAGTATCCATTCACGCTGCCCAATGCTCTTTGCCAGGATTGGCAAGATATCGGCTAACAACACCAACCGCATATGCTTATATCTGGGCGTGTTCACACCATAACATACATCAAACTTCCAACCGCTTGATGCAATAGGTATCTTCTGCATCTCTTCCACCTGCCTTCATTTGTTGCTCAATCTAAAATGACCATCCAGTAGAGTACTGACCAGCTTCGCTACATTCATATTGAACCGCTCTAGGACTTTCTCAATATACCTCTCTTGTGACAGCCAAAGCTTCTTGCTGCTTCTATCACGGGTTATCTTCATTCCTAGGATCTGTTTAGTTGGGCCCAAGTCTTTTATCGCGAAAGACTTGCCCAACTCCTGTTTCAGCCTGTCGATCTTCTTGATGTCTTTTCCCATGATGAGCATGTCATCAACATATAACAACAAAACTAAGAAATCACCATCTAAGAACTTACGCGTGAACACACAATGGTCTGACTCCGTTTTATCATACTCATGCTTCAACATAAACCAGTCAAACTTCTCTGTACCATTGCCGTGGAGCTTGTTTCAGCCGTACAAGCTCTTCCCAGCCTACACACCATATGCTCCTTGCCCCTTGACTTCGAACCCTCTGTTGGTGCATGTAGATCTCTTCTTCCAGGTCACCATGGAGAAAGACAGTTTAACATCTAACTGCTCTATCTCCAGATCCATGCTAGCCGCCAACCCAAGCAACACCGGTATGGATGTCATCTTCACCACTGGTGAGAATATCTCCTCGAAGTCTATGCCTTTCCTCTGACCAAACCCTTTCACCATAAGTCTGGCCTTGACCTTGTCGTGAATTCTTCTGCTAACTTCTTTTGAACACCCACTTGTGCTCAAAGCTTCTTACCCTTAGGCAGTTTCATCATATCATAAGTGTGGTTCTTATGCAAGGATTCCATCTCCTCTTGCATAGCTTTCAACCACTCCTCCTTATGCTCGTCGGCTAGGGCCTTAGAATAATCTTCTGGCTCTCCCCCATCAGTCAGCATAATGTACTCATGTGGTGAGTACCTCTTAGACGGCTGTCTGTCCCTAGATGACCTCCTCACCTGTGGCTCAACAGGTGGATCAAGTGGGGGCAGCTCCCCTGGTCCATCTTCTGAAGGAATTCCCTCGTCCTCTGCACCTTGCTGTACTCCCCCGTCATCAGGCACCATGGGAGGAATAATAGGATTCATGTCCTCTAGCTCACCTGAACTAGGTTGATTATTCTCTAGCTTACCAATGTCTTCTATACATTGATCTTCAAAGAAAACCACATCTCTGCTCCTGACGAGCTTCTTCTCAGTCGGATCCCATAATCTGTAACTGAATTTTTCATCACTGTACCCTAAGAAAACACACTGTCTGATCTTCATATCGAGCTTGGACCTCTCGTCCTTTCTACGTGAACGGATGCCCTGTATCTAAACACCCTGAGATGACTGTACGATGGATCCTGTCCAATCCACACCTTCTCAAGTACCTTCATTCAACGGGGGCTGATGGAGACCTGTTATCAAATACACCGCTGTGTGCATTGCTTCTCCACAGAACGTCTTGTGTAACTTCGCAATAGGATAACATGTATTTGATTCTCTCAACAATGGTGCAATTCATTCGCTCAGCTACAC